>JAWHQI010000986.1:0-144465 GCA_033032865.1 Dactylorhiza incarnata | reverse complement strand
CCTGCGCCTTGAGCCTTGCGCCTAGGCTTCAAGACTCCTTTGCGCCTTGGTGCGCCTTGCGCCTTTAATAACTAAGGGTATCCGTGTTTAATCAGAACCCTGCTACAGGTAGAATGGTTTAAAAAATACATTGCTACAGGATGTAGGATTTCTCCAAGGATATCCATTGTTAAGTACTAATTGTCCTTCTTTGCAAGGTTTTGGAAGGCTCAAGTACTTTACAAATCCTGCAAACTACTGTCCTTTTTCTGTAAAGAAGTGAAACTATGGCAAGGTGTATGAAAAACATATAAAAAATGAAGTGGGATTCATTAAGCTGATCCCAAAGTGTTGGGAGAATGCTACTGAAAATGATGGTGATAAAGAGAAAATAAGAGTAAAATATAAATATATGAATACACTAAGATAATTACCATAGAGACCCCTAGGCAACCAAATGACCTTCTTGACACCAAGATAGAGCTTGAGTTCATTCTCTATTTCTTCCTTACTCATTTCAGGGTTCCTATTTGGATTAAGTAAACACTCCTCAGTTGTAATGCAAGTACCTGCTCAAGAGATCAGAAATGCACACAAAGGTTAACAAAAATCAGATTTCTAAAATGATATGGACATTAATGGACATCTGATATTAAAAATTTTAACAAATATGATAGAATATCCTCACTGTAGATCATTTATCCAAATTTTAGAAACAAGAAAATACCCTCAAAATCGCAGTAAATGCAGCACTATTATGTATAGACTACATACAGCACAAATGAAGAATAGAACTGCTGGTCAAGTTCCATGACCGAATGCATAAACGCATGGAAGAGAGTAAAAAGAAAAGAAAAAAACACTTGGGTGAACATTGAAGTCTACAATCATCAAAATGTATACTGTTTACATTATGTCCAGAAACCTTTCTTGGGCCTATAGCTTGTGACCTAAGGCAGTGGGACTTTAGTCTCATCGCTCCGTAGTTTGGATCATCCTTCGGCGACTGCTTTCATAGATCTATAACCATGATTTTTTTTAACTATAAATAGGGGTTGATAATGTCAGTACACCTGAAGGCTGTGCCATTTGATCTTCTGATCTTAGACCTTTCTTGTATCTCAATTTTCACCATCACATTAGCTGTGGGCCATTTTAAGTATATGTTTTGTAGCATGTAATCGGCTTGTCAACGAAATGGAGAAAATTGAGATACAACAAAGGCCTAAGACTTAAATATAAATGGCACAAAGTTTCAGTTTACTTTTTTATGACCTTGTAGTGACAACCTATTTATTTATTGTAATTCAACAATTTAAACTTTTAAATAGTGTACGCATTTGATGAGTCAAGATTAACATACGGAAGATGGAATCTGCTTTTAAATAGTGCACTATACAGTTAAGTAAGGCCCCATTTGGCGGGTTGGCCGGTGAGGGGGGCAGTCCGGTGTTCCGCAAGAAACGATTGTTCATCACTAGACGAGAGGGGCGTTGATGCGGAATGGTGCGAGAACAGAGCAAAAAGTAGGGTTGTTTGTGGCGCTGAAGTTTTGTTTGCTGGGGGCGGCAACAGAGATCCAATGGTGCCTCAACAAAGCCTAAGCCTCACTAATACGTCCCACTGTAGAATGCTATTAATTGTAGATACTTAGCGGAAATCCACAGATACAATTGAGATCTCCCTAGCTCTCGCCAATGCCTATGTCCGATCAAAATATGTGACAAAATGATAGATGCCCTATCTCCACAAAAATTCTCTTATATATAAGATTACAAAGTAAATAATAAACAATATAAAAAAAAGACCAAATTGCCCATCAGTGCTAGTTAAGTTGATTTGACGCCGCTCTGACTCTCCTAGAATAAATGCTCAAAATTTGTGCTCTCCGGCATGATGGTCTGGTGTTCATGCTCTGGGAGAGGCAGTATGTAACAAACTCACCCGTATGAAACAATACTCACCCGTATGAAACAATACTGTCACGGATGCCGACGGGTTCGACGAGGGCGAAGGGCGAAGGGCGACCGCCGGTGTGGCGGGTGTATCGACATCGAGAGCACGGCGCGCGCAACATGCCGACCTAGCTATCGAGTGGGGTTGTTGTATCCGTTTATTTTGAGTATCGCCCGGCAAGTATTTAAGCCGGAGGACTTTTGTATTCTGTATATTTTGGAAGTATTTTGGAAGTATTTTGGAATCTCACATTTTCTTTTCCCTCTTTCTCTCTAAGTTCTCCCTCTCTCTCCTCTCTCCAAATTCTCATGCCCTAATAATTTGGTCCGACCTGCCCAAAATCCCGCACCTAAGACGCAGCCCCGCTCCGCTCTCACCGCCAGCGCGTCGTGCCCCCGCCCGCTCTCGCGCCTCGCTCAAGCAAACGTGTCGGCCGCATTGTCGAACCCCGAACCGGCGCGCGATTGGTTTTCCGCACGGCTTCCGCCGCACGGCTTCCGCCGCACGTCTTGCTCGCGCCGCGCTCGCTCCAGTCACCCTCCCTTCTCCGCCCTAGGGTGCCTCGCCATCTCCCGGTATTCCTCCCCCTGTCGATCGTGTGTATACCCCCTAGGCTGTGATCGATGGGCAACCCGGGCGCAACACCGCCGCTTCCACCAACGGATCCAGCCATCCTTCGCCGTTTGGAGGACCACGACAGCTCGATCGCCTCGTTGCAGGCCCTCATGATACGCATGGACACAAAGCTCGACTCCCTCTTGGTCGGCCGCCCCACCACCTTCGTGACGTCCACTGTAGAGTCGCCGCCCCTCCTCGGCGCTCCCCCGGAACTGTACCAGCCCCCCCCCAACACACACACGGCCGGGGTTCTTTCCCCGGGAACCCGCTCCTTTGATGTTCCCTCATTCAACGGCACCAACCCCTTTGGTTGGATTGCCCTAGACGAACAATTTTTTGAGATACAACAGATCCAGGAGCCACGGAAAGTGAGCACGGAATTGATCGGCATGGAGGGCTCCGCCCTCCACTGAGTGTGCTGGCTCCTCCAGGCCAACCCGAACATGACTTGGTCGGCCCTTCAACATGAGCTCATCCGCTGTTACGACAACCGCCACTCGGGCTCCGCGGTGGAGCAGCTCTGCGGTGTCCGTCAGACGGGCTCCCTTGACAAGTGCATTGATGAGTTCATCGCCCTCGCCACGCACGTGTCGGGACTTCCACCGGACCACTACCTCAGCTTCTTCATGCATGGGCTCCTCCCACACATTCGTGCCCGTATCCGCACCCACCATCCCCCGTCCATGATGGAGGCGATGGATCTCGTCCGCTTGTTTGAAGCGGAATTCCAGACTCGGCCTCTAGACACGGGCAAGCCGCCACCCATGCCTCCGACGTGCCCGATCAACCGGCCCGCCACCGCCTATCGTTCATCACAGCTAGAGGCACCTTCGGCCCCTCCGAGGCTGCACCACTGCCCCGCCTCCCTCATCCTATGACTCACCCCTATCTCTAACCAGGAGTACCATGATCTGCGTACCAAGGAGTTGTGTTTCCGTTGCAAGCAACTTTACTCTTCTACGCACGAATGCACGCTGAAAGCCCTATGGGTCCTCATTGGCGAGGAGGAACCCGAGGTAACACTAGCCGGCTTCGAGGCCCTGGAGTTGGACACTGCGACCGAGGACTCCCCGGCGGCCACCTTACATCGTTTGGACCTTCCACTGTTTACCGTCAGGCGACGGGTGGCTTACGCGCGGCGCTCACTCTCACAATAGGACAGCACCTTCCAGGCCGATTTCTACGCTCTCTCTGGGCGGGGTGGATGTTACTCTCGGGGTGGCTTGGCTCCGCACCCTTGGCGACGTCAGCGTCAACTGGGACAACATGACTATGCGCTTCCTCCGTAGGGGAACACCCTGCCTGCTGGAGGGCGATTCGGCCCTACTTCGTCGGCATGTCTCCTTACGGTCTCTTCAGCCCGGCCATTGTTGTCCAACAGACCCAGCGTGGCAGGCTATCTTGGATCTTTTTCCGGACGTCTTCGCGACAGGACCAGTTTTCCCTCATCCAGGCCGACGAATCGTCGCATTCCCTGCAAGGGGGTGTTTCCGCCGTCTCCGTCTGACCGTACCACTACGGCCACACTCAGAAGGGCGAGATCGAGACACTAGTGGGCGACATGCTCACGGCCGACATCATTCGCCCCAACGCTAGTCCCTTCTCGAGCCCGGTCCTCCTGGTCTGCAAGAAGGATGGCAGTTGGCGTTTTTGGGTGGACTACCGAGAACTCAATAAGGTCACCATCCCGGATAAGTATCTTATTCCAGTCATTCAGGAGCTCTTGGATGAGTTAAGGGAGGCGGACTTTTTCTCGAAGTTGGACCTATGCGCCGTCTACCACCAGATACGGGTCCGAGAGGAGGATGTTCCAAAGACAGCGTTCCGCACACATGATGGCCATTATGAGTTCCTGGTAATGCCTTTTGGCCTGACAAATGCACCCGCCACCTTTCAGGCCACCATGAATGATCTGTTCCGACCAGTCCTGCGCAGGTATATATTGGTTTTCTTCGATGATATCCTAGTTTACAGCTCATATTGGCAGGACCACCTGGACCATATTCGAGCAACCCTAACCACCCTCCTAGAGCACTCCTTCTGTGTGAACCCCAAGAAATGCGTCTTCGGTCAGACAGAGATTAGTTACTTGGGGCACACCATCTCTGCGAACGGTGTAGCTATGGATCCGGACATGGTTCGGGTCGTTCTTCAGTGGTCCGCGCCCCGCTCACTCCGCGACGTCCGGAGATTCTTGGGTCTCACGGGGTACTATCGTCGGTTCATCCAGGACAATGGCAAGATTGCCAAATCTCTCTCCAGCTTGTTGAAAAAGACCGAGACCAGCAGTTATCAGTGGTCGCCGGCAGCAGTCGCGGCATTCCGAACTCTCCAGCAGGCCCTGAGCACCGCCCTCATCTTAGCTATGCCAGATTTTTCACAGCCGTTCGTGGTGGAGTGCGGCGCATCGGGCTCGGGTGTCGGTGCGGTGTTGATGCAAGCGGGGCAGCCCATCGCCTATTTTAGCAGTGTGTTTACGGCCACTGTACGGACCCGCTTGAGTCCGAACTGATGGCCTTGGTTCTAGCAGTACAACATTGGCGGCCCTACCTGCTTGGTCGCCACTTCACGGTCCGGACAGATCACCATAGCCTGTGCGATCTCCTCCGCCAGAAGATTGTGACCCCTGCGCAACAGATTTGGGTAGCCAAACTCTTGGGATACGACTTCGACATTGAGTTTCGAGCAGGGTCATCCAACCGGGCGGCCGACGCTCTCTCCCACCAACCGCGGACGGCGAGTCTGACCGCCATTTCCTGCCCCTTTTGGGAGGACGCCACCATACTTCAGCGCAAAGTGGCAGCTGACCCCGTGCTACAGTCGATTGTGGGGGCCCTGCGGGCAGACGCCACGTTCCGCCCACCGTATCGTCTGGTTGACGACCGCCTCTACTATCAAGATCGTCTAGTCATGTCCGCTTCATCTCAGCTAATCCCCCGCCTACTCCTCGAGTTCCATGCTACCCCAGAAGGGGGTCACACGGGCGCCTTCCGGACGTATCGCCGCTTCGCTGTATTGGTCGGGGATATTCCGGCGGGTTAGGACCTTCGTCGCGGCCTGCCTGCCGTGTCAGCGTGCCAAATATGAGGCTACTTTTCCCGGAGGCCTTCTCCCGCCACTTCCCATAAAGATTCAGATCTGGGAAGACATTTCTATGGACTTTATCTCCCGGCTGCCCTGCTCCAAGACATGGAACTACATACTGGTGGTCGTGGACCACCTATCCAAGTATGCTCATTTCATACCGCTTCGGCACCCGTTCACGGCTCCCGGAGTGGTCGCTGCTTTCGTGGACGGGGTGGTCCGCCTCCATGGGTTCCCTCGCTCAATTGTGAGCGATCGCGACCCCATTTCCTGAGCACCTTCTGGCAGACGTTGTTCAAGATGCAGGGTACGCAGCTTCGCATGAGCACATTATACCACCCGCAGACAGACGGACAGTCTGAGTTCATGAATCGCTGCCTCGAAACATACTTGCGTTGTTTTGTATGGGACCACCCGCGGGCTTGGGTCAAGTGGCTCGCCTGGGCCGAGTACTCCTTCAACACGTCCTTCCACTCCAGCACCGACACCACCCCGTTCGAGGCAGTTTATCGTAGACCTCCACCCGTCCTCACACGGACCGTCCCGGGCGAATGCGCGGTAGCTGTCGTGGACGGCCTCCTCCGCAATCGTGATGTCATGCTTCGTCAACTGCGCCAGTACCTCCAGCGCGCCCAAGATGGCCTCAACAAACCTCCATAGGCGCGACGTGCAGTTCACCGAAGGTGATGCAGTATTCCTCAAGCTCCGGACACACCGCTAGGTGACGGTTACCTCGAGGACTCACTCCAAGTTAGCGGCCAAGTTATACGGTCCCTCTGAGATCCTCGCCCTGGTGGGCGCTCAGGCGTACCACCTTCGCTTACCTCAGGATAGCCGCATTCATCCAGTATTCCATGTCTCGCAGCTTAAGCGGGTGATTGGAGATCACCCAGTCGAGGAAGTGCTTCCTCCGCCGGCTTCCGGCGCCATCCCATCGGTGTTCCTTCCCCAGCATATTACAGACACGCGCACGATCCTCCGCGCGGAGCAGCCAGTGGAGCAGGTTTTAGTGGTCTGGCAGGATCGACCACTTCGGAGGTGGCATGGGTGGATCGAGCGAATATGCGGCATCAGTTCCCAGACTTCTGACTTGAGGACAAGGCGAATTTCCCAGAGGGCGGAATTGTTACGGACGCTGATGGGGTCGACGAGGGCGAAGGGCGACTGCCAGTGTGTCGGGTGTATCGACGCCGAGAGCACAGCGTGCGCAACATGCCAGCCTAGCTATCGAGTGGGGGTTGTTGTATCCGTTTATTTTGAGTATCATTATATTTCGGTTTCGTTATGTGTAGCCCAGCAAGTATATAAGCCGGAGGACTTTTGTATTCTATATGTTTTTTAAGTATTTTGGAATCTCAATTTTTTCCCTCTTTCTCTTTAAGTTTTCCCTCTCTCTCTCTCTCCTCTCTCCAAATTCACGTGCTCTAACAAATACTCCTCGTATGAAACAATACTCACCCGTATCGACTAATGAGGCACTGCATAACCTCATCTCTCTGGGGGGAGCCTGGTATTGATGATCTGTGGCAACTAAAAGGTGGAATCTATGAATAGATCCATAAGGAGATATGCTTCAACGAGATGGTCCCCGATAACCCATTTCAGTTGCGACGCTGACACATGTAACACAAGGTGGATATTGATCTAATGTAGGAGCTGTATGTGATAAGCTATTGAACCTATGAGCCCAGGGCTGCCAATGGTCCATAGCTGAAATCTTTAGGTAAACTAGAGTGGCGACTGAGACATAGGTGTTTGAATACAAGCTGTTTCAATAATGAATTTCTGAAGTTTCTTTTGTCCGACAATTAAATTTTGATAACTTATATACAAAAACCCTATATGCACGCAAGAATGCGTGATAGTCATGATATTTTCAGCTCCAAACCATTTTAAAGATACACTTGAGACCACTGATAAGTGAAAACTGACAGGAAAAAACAATTCCAAGACTGAAAAAGTAGTTTACATCCACTAGAGTAGAAAGTATGAAAAACAAAACCTTCTCCATCCACATGAATGCTTCCACCTTCAAGAATTATCTGATGTGGAAATCTGGGAAGTCTCTCCAATGAGAGGATCTACAAACAGTTACAAAAACAAAGCATCAGATACCAACAACTTGCGTAGTACAAAAAATATATACCATAATTATTGACCTTTCTAGCAACGAGAATATCAAGACTCCAGTCACTATAACAACCATCAGATCCTGGAAAACAAAAACAAAATGAACTAAAACCTTGTACAAAAATAATTATAACCTACATCCATTCTACATCCGTGTGAAATTTGAGCAGCAGAATTTAAAAATCATAAAGCTGACGGCTGGCTCCAAATAGTTGGGATTAGTATAATGGCGATGAGGATGACTATGATGATGTTAAGTTCAAAGCAATACACAGATAAAATAACTCTGAAAACTAATGGAACTTAAAACTGTAGCTTTTCCATGTCAAAGGTTAGAGTAACCACCTAAGTTGATGCTGTCATTTCTTCAAACGTTTAACAAAGGATCACTAATTTTTACATTCAAAAGATTTCAATGTAGTGGATCAGAAAAGAATAAGAAGGCAGAAATTTTTTTGCAAACTAATGGTTCTATAGTTCACTCTTTTGTTTCTTATTCTTTAGGTAAATAATGGAATGGACATTCACCATCCTAATTGTTAAACATTGCAGAATCCTTAAAGTTACAGCTTACAAGCTTAAATGCTTAGCATGGTATCATAAGCCTGTAGGCAGGATGGCTGGTTTCATTTAATATGGTGTCACGGGCAAGGATCTACAGTTCTAATCTCTTTGATACCAAAAAGAAACAGAACAATTAATATGTGATTGAATGGGGCATATGTATAACCAGCAATGAGTTATAGGCTCCGTTTGGCACGACGGTGGGGGTCATGAACGCGGTGGTTCCACCGCGTTCATGAATGACGGTTTCTTAGGTCGGCGTTCATAAATGACGGTTTTACCACCGCGTTCATTACCGCCACCACTGTACCAAACAGAGCCATAGTATTACTGTATAAGAAAAATCACAATAATCAACTTTATAACAATTTCAACAAACAAATCATGCTAGAGAACAACTCATGCTGATTATATTAGAAGGTTCAAAGTGATATCTACTGAACATAACATAATAATACACAGGTTTTGTGGGCATGACGCGGGACGAGGTTATAGGTGAGCGACACGTGATGTCGATGAATGAAAGCACACGATAAATGTAATTAATTCACAACCAGCCCTAAAATGGCAATGAGAAAGGATGCGTGCACACAATCCGATGAGTGGGCGGTCATGATATAAACCCTAATGTGATGTGAATGCTAATGATTTAAGCATGCAATTGCTACGATGAGTGATTAATTAACAAACGGCAGCCCGATGCACAAAGCATCCCTGTGCAGCGAGGGTCCAGGGAAGGGTCCCACCACAAGGGTGAAATGTAGGCAAACCTTACCCTGCATTTTTGAAAGAGGCTGCTTCCAAGACTCGAACCCGTGACCACATGGTCACACGGCAACACCTTAAATGGTGCGCCAAGGCTCCCCTTCTTATGATGAGTGATTAATTAAATAAAAAAATTAAAACTTGCACAAAACAACCACAATTGTGTTGGGGATCCATGTTGGGGCGTCACATACCAGCACCGCGCGAAACCGCGCGACGATATAATTTAGCATCACTTGTATTTTATTTTTTGTGCCTTTGGATTTCGTGCTTTTATATTGTCGCAATTTTATTTTTCCTCATGTGATGTTAAGCCTTGTGAGGAGACATTTTGGAACTTATGGTTGCACTTGGGCCCAACCAGTTATATGGGTGAGGGCTGCTTGGAGTAAGGATATGCAAGAAAATTTAAATCAACTCTTTTCTCTCTCCTCTCTCTCTCTCTCTCTCTCTCCCTCTAGCTCTCGCCTTCCCGGCCCGCAGCCCTAGCCGCTAGATCGTTCACGAACAGGCACCAAACACTGTCGTTCTCGAGCCTCCCTCCATCGGAACGACTTCCCCTCTCTACGCCGGTCCTCCTTCATCGCCGATATAGGTTCCCGGGGATCCAAGAAAGGGAACTCCAACCTCCTCCAGGATTTCTATGTTGCTCGGCCATGAACTAGATCCCAAACGGGATCCCTATCAACTTGGTATCAGATTCCGCACCTTCTCATGTCGGCCTCCCACCCTTCCCTGCCACCGACGAGCCGCCGACCCAGACCCCTTCAGCACGCACCTCCGGTCGACATGTGCAAACTTTGGGCGCGCCAACAGCACCGCCTGTGTGCCTTTCTCCACCCGTCCTCCGGTCCAACCTGTCGCTACCACGACCCGCAACAAAGCCGACCTCTTGCCCACACCCACCCGCAATATGCTCCTTCCGACGGCCACTTCCATGGACGAAGGAGGCCTTACCTTGCCGCAATTCTTGGAATCCTTTCAGAAAATGATGGTGACCCACAACAACACCATCCTCGAGGCCATCAATGCCCCGCCTGATGCCCCCTGCCACCACAGCGACACACCTCGGGCTCCTCCCACAACGGACCATTCGTCCAACCCCGCCCGGAGTTCACTCACCCCCGTTCCAACGAAAGCAGCGTTCCCCGCTATGTGAAGATGGACTTCCCTCATTCGACGGCCGCAAGAACCTCCTAACTTGGCTTACGCAATGCGAGAATTTTTTGGCGAATCAGTGCACCCCTTGGGAGGATTAGATCAATGTCGCTTCTTTTCACCTCATGGGCTCGGCCCAGCTATGATTTTCCCAGCTGCAACAGGAGAAACCTCATTTAACTTGGGAGGATTTCAAGGTCAATTGCAACCTCCGTTTAGGGCTGCCCCTTCGCAGTAACCCCATGGGTGACCCATCTCTCACCGTCAGATGAGGTCCATTGACGACTACTTGGAGCAGTTCCAAGTGTTACTCTCCCGCACACCTTCCATTCCACCAGCACATCAGGTGTCCATTTTCACGGCGGGCCTCCATAAGCATCTCCGTCTGGATGTGGAGTTACAGAATCAGGCGGACCTCACTACTGCCATGAACCTTGCGCGTGTCTGCGATAAGCGTATTTTGATGGATCAGCCGCACTTGGGACGTCGTATAGGTGAAGGACCTTCCCGAGGTTTCACTGCTTCCCCCTCCCAGTCCAGCAATGAGCCCAAAAAGAGAAAGGAGGGCGACCGCCCGACCGCGATCCACCGCCTGTCGACACAAGAAATGGCCAACCGCCAATCCAAGAGCATCTATTGCAATTGTGACGAAACTTAAAGTCATGGACACCGAGGCAAGCGCCTTTTCTAGCTTGAGGTCGAGGATCCTTCCGACCAAGAGGAGGAGGATGATCAGGGGAACCCCGAGATTTCTCTACAAGTTATTTCGTCTCCCACGCGGAGGAGACGATTCAGATGCAGATTACGGTGGCCAATCAGAAGTTGGTTGCTCTCATGGATTCTGGTAGTACACATAGTTTCATCAAAAAGCATACAACAAGACGTATTCAACTCTCTGTGATTCCCTGGAATTGCTTAAGCGTCGTCGTGGCCAATGGAAGTGTGATGACTTGCCGAGGAGTTTGTCGAGCCATTCCGATTGTTGTGGAGGGGTTCCATATGCATGTGGATTTCTTGGTGATTGCACTTCAGGGTTTTGAGGTTGTTTTAGGGGTTCGGTGGTTGTGCACTGGATGAATTGGACGCGTCAAAATGTCCATGATCTCTCCTGGACCACACTGAAGGAGGAACTCTTCTGCCACTATGTCATGCGAAGTTCATCGAGGTCGTCATGCACGTCACCCCAGACCATTACTTGGAGTACTTCCTAGAAAGTTTGCAGCCCCAATTATGTGCATCCCTTCAAGTCCACAACACATCTACTCTCTCCCGTGCTATGGAGCAAGCTCGTTGTCCCAACGAAGCTCTACGCGGCCCAGACGCCTTCCTCTACCTAGCCACCCCGCCAATTGCAACTGCATCCTCTACCACCACCTAGACCACTATTGATCGGTCCGCCGCCTCCACCTCCACCAGTTTTGCCACCGGCGGTACCCCCTCCACCCCAATGATTATCTCACCAGAAGAACCTTGAACTTCGACGGAGAGCCTCTGTTTTCGTTGACAGCATCTATACTTGTCAGCACACAAATGCACTCTCAAGGACTTGTGCTTGTTGATCGGTGTCGAAGATGATGACCCCAACTTCGCTGACTTGGATCCATTGATGCTTGTGGATGACCCTTTCAGGTCTCGACCTGAGGGACATGGTCACTTTTTTGGAGGGAAATATTGATACGAGTACAGCTCTCTAGGCCCACGGCCTCCTCGCCAAGCATCGTCACCATAGTCCAGCGCATGTTATACTCTTTATGTAGCCCTGGTGACATTTTCGTAATTTCATGTATGTCCACTCCCACCTATATAAAGGAGTGGAGGGGAGTCTCTTATTTCATCTTGGATTTATTATCTTGTTAGGCTCTTACATAAGAGATAGACTCATGGCGGGATCTGCCCTTAAGAGATGGGATATCGAGCTTTCCTCAATATATTGTATTCCGCTTCTTATTAATCTACTCCATTTGTATTTGACGATAGTGATTAGCTATCAATTTATACCCAGGGTATCTTATGAATCAGGTATGTTGAAATCAAATATTTTGGCATCCACGAGTTGGGGTTCCTCTCTTATCCCATTCCCTTCTTCCCCCTCTGACTTCCACTATCCAGCCCCCTTAAGAAGCAGTTGATGGCCTGCTATGAGCCCAGAACAAACCGTCATCAGCTTCCCTGCATCCAGGAACCGCACTGTGGTGGTTCCTACACCAGGCATGCACGGCTTTACTACGTCAACAGCGGCCAATGTTGCGGCCGGGGCCCAACATTGCAGTTCCCCTTCAGGTTCGCTACGTCAGCCACACCTCGTCCTTCTCCATCCACCAATGCCCACACCTAGGAGGCTCTAACCCTATCTCATCATAGGTCGGTAAAGAGTATTAAGGGGCAAACATCATCCGAGACACTAACGTCCTCTTCATCTCATCTAGTCATGTGGCATGATCTATGACACGAGCCTATAACAAAAAGCCTAAGAATAAGCTTAGTCGTGCATCTTTGGAATAAAATTTGTTAAGGTTTCAAACTTATAAAAAAGTTGAGGCAATAGTAAGTTAAAATCAAAGCAGAAAACACGAGATCTGCAACAAGAATGTTCAACAAGTCATTTTAACGGGCTGTAATTACCTCCATCAAAGTACCATGTTTCCATGGTACTGGATTGCATCCTTTTTCACACAACCATGGATTGCATTCTTTTTCACACAACCATGGATTGCATCCTAAGTATACACAAACTTTTTAGACACAACATAGTATTTTCTTCCGAAGTTAATGGTTCTTCAATTATATTAATCCGCAAAAACAAGTAACTCATACAGACAAGCATTCAAGATCAAGAAAGGAATATATTAACATAGAAGACTCGAGGTAAAAAAGTTGTCCAATACAAGTTCCATACCGCCCCAGCAATTGAAGCTCCAATCTATGCCAGCAACTTGATATTTTAGGAGATCTGATTGTGACTTGCTGTCAGAAATAACAAACTATTCTATAGAATTGTCAGTAAAATTCCTGGGATGTTTTGAAACAGTGAAAAATATGCAGAAGGAAGAAACTTACAGTTGGACCTGTATCTCGAAACCAGGCATCATTCATGCTCATCTCCACAATTCGAACATCCGGTATATCTTTGAGCAAATCAGCAGCCTTGGTGTACTGAGTATGAACAAGTGAAAAAGACAGACAAAGCTTACAGAGGGTGGAACAAGCAAGATACCTAAAATCAAAAGTCACCTTTAATGTCTGATATGTGATGCGCCCTGACCTGAGAAGCACTAACACACACTGTAACAGGCTCAAATTCCGAAATAGCCCTTGCAACATTAGCATACACGCATTGAGCATGATAAGCATCATCCCTCCAATTATCTGGTCTTTCCTGAAATGCCATGTTCATTATAAGTAATAAATTTTAAAATTCAGATTCCATGTTTCAATATGTTACTAAATACATTACTTTTTAAAAAAAATTAAGTGATAATAATTAGATTACTTAATTTTGGAGCGCCCTAATCTTGTGATAATCCAATCATCTCAGCAATCTCTTCCATCTTCATCATCATTGTATTGTTGGGTGTTATGTGTCTCCTGTGCGGGATCCAACAACAACGCACCACGTGTAAACAATCAAGCCTTCTATCTCTTCGAGATCGTGACACATGTCCCCCTCGGGATAATCCCCGCAACTGGCAGTCCCGGCAACAATGAGCTTTTCACTTAGTCCTCGTTCACAAAATATAGTCTTCGCTACGTGCATTCCTACGCGGTTCTCGCCAGCGGGACGTTATACTAGCCAGCGCGCATTCCATACGGTCCTCGCCTATAGAACGGCATTCCCCAATCTCATGTCATCGTGAGACCATAATGATGAGATCGCCCGTGTAGATAGTCGTCGCCTAAAGGCTACTCTACTCGTGTATGCTCAGGAACTAGCTTGCGGTGCAGAGATCTAGCACAAGGTATATAGCGGTGTGGCATAGCGATATGGCAATGACTTTGTCAATCTTGAGGATATGCACTTTCTATTGTATCCCTGATTTCCTGTACACTTTTTTTAGGAGTTAGTTATCTTGCTCAAAAATAGATCATGTTATTTGGTCATCTCATTGAGACATCTCACACCAATGGAAGATAGTACATGCTTCAAAAACAAGAGGATTTCATCTCTCCTTGCTCAAAAATAGATCATGTCCTTTGGTCCTCTCATGGACTCATCAATGGAAGATGGTAGTATTGTATACACTTCAAAAAAAAAACTAAAGAATTGCATCTCTCCCCTCATAGAACTTGAAACCAGTCAAGTCTTATATATCCTCTCATCTGTCGCCTGGAAGGTAAGCTTCGTGTACAGCCAAATACCCACATCACCCCCAAAGAACCATCGACTCTTCTGATTCAAACCCCATCCCCACAAGGGCTAAGAACAACATCACAACGTTATAATTATTCCCCATTCGTCAAAACTTCCAAGATTCAACAGGACTGAAGTTTGGCTTGATAGTCAAAGCCAACCATTATTTCTCCTTCAATACAACATCTGATAAATATCTCATCACTATCGTGTCCAACATGGGAACCCAATTTAGGATGATTCTAGTAGATGCAAGGCAGACGTCAAATTTCCTCCTGGGACTCTTTCGCATTGTCACTTGAGACAAGATTTGTCGTCTATGCCTCGGTTGACCACCAAAGCTCTCTTCCCAAGCCAAATTAAACCTCACCAGTGCTCACATATCAAAGCGCATTTAAAACATTAGCCGACTAAATAATAGAACAATCCAATAGGTTCCTCTTAAATTGCCGCTCTGGTATTCGCTCCGACTTATGCTGAAAAGTCTCGACATTCAAACCTCTCTTGTGGGCCTAGCTAAACCACACAGAAAATTTTGGGACATTTGTCAAAACACCTTCTGCCAAACTGGCATAACAATAACGACTTCACGATGTTCTCATTTATTATTTCCGTCTCTTCTTAACGACAACTTCATTGAGCTTCGTCGAGCCTTATTGGAGGCTACTTAGGCTTTATATGCCCCCTCACTCATGCAAATCCTTATGTTAGAAAGGTTTGTTGGAGCATGCATTCCGCATCTCTTGGTTTGAGAATAACAAATCTCATTGTGTATTTGATCATGTTTGTCGGGTGTTTATAGTGTGCAGGAACTACTGGAACAATACCCCTATGTGTAGAATGTTGAATGGAGCCAAAGCTCTGAAAAGAGAGCTAACGCCCGGTGTTAGCGTTAACATGGGCGGTAGCCGATCGACGTGAAGAAATGTTGACATGAAGAGCTTATCGACGAGAAGAAATATCGACGTGAAGGGAATAGCTTATCGTCGAGATGAAATGTCGACGTGAAGAAATGTCAACATGAAGGGAAAGCTAACGCCCGACGGTAACGTTACCGCGAGCGGTAGCTTATCGTCGAGAAGCAATGTCGACAAGAAGGAATGTCGTCGTGAAGGAAATGTCGGAGAGATGTCACGCGCACATTGAGCTAACGCGGTGCGTTAGTACTTACCGCGGCGCAGTAGGGCCACGTTCTTCCACGACTACGACGGTTGCGCTAATTCAGCCACGTTTCTACACGACATGATAAAGCCGGCAATTATCGTTAACGTTGGCGGTAGCTCTCATTTTCTATTTAAAGAAACAGAGCCTCTCATTCCGTGTGTGTGCTGGAAAACTTCAACCTTTCGTGAGAGCCCTCATTCCTGAGTCTGAGAGCACGTTCAACTCCATCTTTGAAGATCAAGAGTGAGAATGAGATTTCCAAACAGTCAAATTACAAGAAGGACGCAAACTTCAACTCCGATGATGTTCATGGCGATTCTTCATCATCTCCTTCAGAGCTCTTCAATATAGAGAATTTTTATTTCTGAATTTACTTTGTATTCTTCTATTTTTTGTAACAGTTGTGAATTCACTGCGGTTGTTGGCGACTAGGCCTTGCGAGATTTATGGGGAATTCGTCGCGGTGTGTGTGGCGACTAGGTCTAGGTGGTAGATCTAGGGCGGCTAGAGGTCATATCAGGGGTAAGATAGGTTATAGCCAACTGGTCCATGGGAGAACAGTCGGTATAAAAAACGAAAAAGATTTTTCTATTCGCCTTAATTTCTAATGTTATAGTAAACATTTTTGTAATCAATATATTGTGAAATAAAATCATGTCGTTCATTGTTCTATTCAATTTATTTTATTTCGTGTTCTAAAATGTTTTAATTTATATTTTCATTAAAACATTAAAGCAAAATCTATTGTAAGATTCGTTTTGTTCATTAACTTGAGGAATTCAATTTCTGTAAACTAGCGCTGGGCGTTAGAACTAACGCCGACGATAGTGAAGAAAAATAGAATTGCGTTTTCTTTACAAAGTAATCTTCAATATAATATTTTCTAAGATATTAAAATATATTTTTCTCTAAAATATTTTGAAACTTCATCGATAAACTCTGATAAATTTATTTAAGTATAAATTTCATAAAACTCTTATTCACCCCTCCCCCCCCCCCCCCCCCCCCCCCCCCCTCTAAGGGCTCCTAAAGATCCAACAAGGTTGTGTTGAGACATCCTATGATGGGTCGTCGAATGCGTGGTATGCCAAAAAATTAAAGATAAAATCCAATCATCTCAATTATTACAACCATTGACCATACCATATAGTGTTTAAAAGATCTCCATGAATTTCCACACTGGATTTTGAATTGTACGAACAAACTAATTATATTCATCATCGCCGACCACCTCTCATATGTCAACTTCGTGCATGTGTCGACTAGTTTCATAGCAACCTTTGTTGACTTGATAACTTCCTTCAAACAATCACCAAACTATATGATATACCCAAAAGCATAGTAAGTGAACATGATAAAATCTTTTAAGGTCCTTCTGGCAAGCTTTTCTAAACTATGAAGCACAAGCCTCAAGACAATTTTAGCATACTACCCCCCCCCCCCCCCCACCCCCACCCACACACAAAAAGTTGAAATATTATTCAAGTCGTATCAAAATTGTTTTTTATATATTTGTGTTTAGTCCCACACCGCCATTGGTGTTTTGGGTGCCTAAGTGTAATGTTATATATATGCCCCTTTGAGGATGAATCAGATTGTACTCAAATTATTTCCTCTCTTCTATTCTAACTTGGTATCAGAGCGAGGTTTGCCCTAGCCGACTCTTCTTCCGTCTGCGTCTCTCTCGCCGATCAGCTCTGCTACGCATCTCCGCCTGCATCCTCCTCGATCGGCAGCCTTCCTTCGATCTTCATCCCATATGTGAAGTCTGCACCTCCCTTCGATCGACGGATCGACGGATCGACTGAGCCTACGCGTCTGGTAACACTCGATCTTCCTCGGCAACACTCGACCTCTCTTCCTAACCCTTCTGCTGCTCCGGCCACCCCTACCACCGTCCGTTTGAGAGTCCACCGACCCTCTCCCCTCCTCTAATGCCGCCCTAGGCACCTGTCATGGATGCTAGGGCCGGATCCTTCCCTTCTGGACACTACGGCTGCGGCCATAGGTTCCTTGGCCATATTTTTTTTGCTGTCGAAGGTTGTCTTCCTCTTTCCAGCGGATGCCCGAGTCTCGGCCATCTTCCGTCTTGCCCTAATCCTCCTTCTGTGTCCTCTTTGCTGCCGCCGGATGCTTGTGCAGCACCTACCGTGCTCAGTTTGATTCGTTTTTCGTGTTTGAAAGCTCTCCTCTTGCTCTCATGGGGGATTCTACGGGCTCTTCGCCGCCTCTGAGTGATGTTATACCACAGATGGGTGACCCGCAGCGGAGCCATGGCCACTCCGGCTCTTTGAAGATCACCACCGTTCCCTTGGACGGAACGAACTATCTGGAATGGTCTCGTGCTGCTCAACATGTGATCCGCAGCCATCAGATCTTTGGTTATATTGATGGATCTATTAAGGAGCCCTCCAAGACTGACCCTGCGTGGAAACGTTGGGACTCTGAAAATTCCCTTGTTGTTTCATGGCTTCTTCATTCCATGTCCCCCAAGGTCTATCGGAGTTACATGCTTCTGGACTCGGCGTATGATATCTGGACCCGGGCAAAAGACACGTACTCGCAGATTGGGAGTTCCACTCAGATCTATGAACTTACCCGTCACATTCTGGAGCTTAGACAGGGATCTCTGACTGTGTCTGCCTACTTCTCGGAGTTTGAACGACTCTACCAGGAGCTGGACTTCTTTGAGCATTTCACTGCTTCCTGCACGGCCGACGCCGTGAAGCTTCAGGAGAAGGAGAACCGTTACCGCCTGCATGTCTTTCTGATGGGGCTGAACATGGAATCTGATACTGTCCGGACGCACATCTTGCATCGTTCACCCCTTCCGTCCCTGCGGGAAGCGTTCAGCATGGTCCTTGGTGATGACGATCGCCGCCGATCCCTCAGCACGCCTGCTCCTGCAGTGGACCGGTCTGCCTTTACTAGTGTTGGTGGTGTTAGTCGTGGAGGTCCCACTAATACCAGCACGATTCCCACGTGTGATTACTGTGGTCGTCGGGGACATACTCGGGATGCATGTTTTAAGCTGCATCCTCATCTTGCTCCTTCTGGTCGTGGTCGTGGTCGTGGTCGTGGCCGTAGTCACGGACGTGGAGGCCATCGTCAGAGCGGGCCTCGTCCTCAGGATGCTGCTTTCTCTACGGATGTGTATGATGAGGGTTTCTCTACTGCTCCCGGTCAGCTTACTTCTCAGGAGTTGGATGCCTTCCGCCGCATGCTTCACTCTCAGTCTGATCCGTCCCAGGCGGCCTCTGCTTCTATTGCCTCTATAGCCATGTCGAGTGCTCCTACTGCTACTGCTTCCTCGTCCGAGTGGGTGCTTGATTCCGGTGTCACCCATCACATGACCGGCTCTTCCTCAAGTTTTCACTCTTACACACCTTTGTCTGGTAAGGACAAAGTTATGTCTGCAAATGGCCTGCTGACCCCTATTGCTGGCAAAGGCCAGATCTTTTGTTCTCCTACTATTTCTTTACCATCTGTTTTTCATGTTCCTTCATTTCCTCGCAATTTACTCTCCATTAGTAATATTACCCGCTCTCTCAATTGTTCTGTAACCTTTTTTCCTGACTCCTGTGTTTTTCAGGAACTGGGTACGAAGCGGAGCATTGGCAGTGGTAGGGAACGCGGTGGCCTGTATTACTTGGATGTGACCTCCTCCCAAGCCCTCTCCAGTTCTGTTGTTACTACTGAGGATGTTCGTCGCTGGCACCTCCGGCTTGGACATCCCTCACCTCTTTACCTTCAGAAACTATTTCCTGTTTTCTCTCCTTTTTTAAATACCTTTGTTTGTGATGTTTGTGATGAGTCTAAGCATGTGCGCCATAGTTCATCGCATTTATCTTCTCCTTGTAATACTCCTTTTGATGTTATTCATTCTGACGTTTGGGGTCCGTCCCCAGTCTCATCTTTTTTTGGGTTTCGATGGTTTGTCACTTTTATTGATGGTTTTTCCCGCACATGTTGGGTTTATTTATTGAAGAAAAAAAGTAAAGTTTTTTCCTGTTTTCAACTCTTCCATAAAATGATTCAGACCCAATTTCAAGGGGTCGTCCGTGTTTTGCGTAGTGATAATGGGGGTGAATATGATGATCGCGGCGCGTTTGGCACATATCTCAAAGATCACGGTATTATTCACCAAACGACGTGTGTTCACACCTCTACCCAAAACGGTGTTGCCGAACGAAAAAACCGGCACCTCCTGGATATGGCCCGTTGCCTCCTGGGTACTATGCATCTCCCCAAATCCTTCTGGGCAGATGCGATTCTTACTGCTACTCACCTTATCAATCGGCTTCCTTCACGTATCTTGGACTATGCTACCCCCCTCGCTCGCATGTCCACCATGGCTACGGTCTATACTTCGCATCTGTCCCCCCGTGTCTTTGGTTGTGTGTGCTTCGTCCACGTTCATGTACCCCACCGTGACAAACTGGATCCTCGTGCCCTTCGTTGTGTGTTCGTCGGATACTCCTCCACTACGAAGGGGTATCGATGCTTCCACCCGCCTTCCGGTCGTCTCTACTGCACTATGGATGTCACTTTTCGCGAAGGGGAATCCTATTTTCTGTCCTCGACTCACTCTGTTCGTCAGGGGGAGAGCTCAGTGGATCTTCCCCTTCCTGTTCACCCGGCTCCTTCTCTACCACAGCTTCCACCACCGCTTCCTCTACCTCAGCCCCCTCTCTGTCCTGAGCAGGGATCCCCTATTCCTATCCCTTCTTCGGATGTCCCCCTATCTCCTTTCCCTCATGTGTATCACCGGCGCTCCTCCCGTATACAGGCTCCTACGGCCCTGCTTCCACCCGTGCCCGCTTCGGCCTCAGATTCTGATGATGCGGATTTGCATATTCCGCTGGCTCAGTTACGAGATAAGTTTGCTTCTACTAAGCATCCCATTTCTAACCATGTGACATATCATCATCTTACTCCTGGCCACCAGTTGTTTATCGCTTCTCTTTCATCTGTCGTTATCCCTAAGACTTGGCAGGAAGCTTTGGGCATTCCGGTTTGGGCTCAGGCTATGAAAGAAGAGATGGTTGCCTTGGACAAGAATCACACTTGGGATGTCACTCCTCTTCCCCATGGTAAGAAAGTTGTTGGCTCTAAATGGATTTTTTCGGTCAAGCAAAATGAAGACGGGAAAGTTGAACGGTACAAGGCTCGGTTGGTCACCCGGGGGTACACTCAGACTCAGGGAGTTGATTACCAGGAGACTTTTGCTCCAGTAGCAAAGATGGACTCTATTCGGGTCCTTCTGTCTGTCGCCGCAATCTTGGGATGGGACCTCCACCAGTTAAATGTCAAGAACGTTTTTCTCCATGGAGATCTTGAAGAAGAGGTGTATATGACATTTCCTCCTGGATTTGTGAGAGATGGAGGAAAGCCCCTTGTTTGCAAGTTACTGAAATCCTTATATGGATTAAAGCAGTCACCCAGAGCGTGGTTTGGCAGATTTCTCAAGGCTATGCTCAAGTTTGGGTATAAACAGGCGCAGTCAGACCACACCATGTTCATTCAGAGACGTGATCAGAGTATTGTGGTTCTCATTGTCTATGTGGATGATATTGTCATCACCGGTAATAATGCGAGTGAGATTCCAATCTCAAGTCCCTCTTGGCCAAGGAATTTGAGGTGAAAAACTTGGGAAGGTTACGATACTTTCTGGGAATATAGGTGACTAGATCTGATCAGGGCATCTTCATATCTCAGCGGAAGTATGTCCTGGACTTGCTACAAGAGACCGGGATGCTTGGGTGTGTTCCTGCGAACATCCCTATGGAGGAGAATCATGGGATCTGTAACGATGGTGACAGTGACAGGGTTGAGGCCACCCGCTATCAGAGATTAGTTGGGAAACTGATTTATCTATCTCATACTCGTCCTGATATCACATATGTTGTGGGTATTTTGAGTAGGTATATGCACGCTCCTCGGGTCAGACATCAGCAGGCAGTGTATCGCGTCCTATGATATCTTAAGAAGGCCCCAGGACGGGGACTTTTGTTCTCAAAAAATGACCACTTGAAAATAGAAGTTTTCACGGATGCTGATTGGGCGGGCTGCCGTGACGATCGGAAATCCACTACTGGTTATTGTTCGTTCGTTGGAGGAAACCTCGTGACATGGAGAAGCAAGAAGCAGCACGTTGTGGCCAGATCTAGTGCCGAAGCTGAGTACCGTGCAATGTCACTTGGAATGTGTGAGGGACTATGGCTATGTACTGTCCTTCAAGACTTGGGTCTTCCCAGAACTTCTCCTTTCTCCTTGTTCTGCGACAACAAGGCTGCTATCAGTATAGCCCACAATCCGGTTCAACATGACAGGACCAAGCATGTTGAGGTGGACCGTCACTTCATCAAGGATCACTTGGACAAAAAAAACGTGGTTACTCCATTCATCAGTTCAAGAGATCAACTGGCCGATATGTTCACTAAAAGCTTGGGAAGTGACATTTTCACGGATGACATCAGAAAACTGGGAATGACAGATATCTACCATCTGACTTGAGGGGGAGAGTTGAAATATTATTCAAGTCGTATCAAAATTATTTTTTATATATTTGTGTTTAGTCCCACACCGCCATTGGTGTTTTGGGTGCCTAAGTGTAATGCTATATATATGCCCCTTTGAGGATGAATCAGATTGTACTCAAATTATTTCCTTTCTTCTATTCTAACTCAAAACACACAATAAATGGACATTAAGTTGTCAATCATGGCCTCAACAACATCTCCAAATTTTTTGCATGGCCCAACATTATATTAAGATTCAAGTCGACTAACATCACACAAATCGTATTTTGTCGAGTAATTTCCCGTCAACTCTATTAAGAACAATCTTTCTCTGATCACACCTTAGAAAAATTAAGTGGCCCTCACTATGATCTGTTTCAGGTACTCATATTTTGGTTCGACTTTACAAAATGCTACTTCGGGATGAATATTGAATCCACCAAGTATTTCATGTATCCTTACTCAAACCACATCGAGGCCTGGCTCCACTGACGACTTCAGGAATTCTTTATTTTTTCTCTAACATAATGATTTTGAATGACAACTACTTAGCATGTCCCCTACCTCCAACCTTTAGGGCAAGATTGTTCTATATGGGGTAGAGATGATGCAACCACAAAACTTTGATGCTTCATGGGATTTCGACGGCTCTTCTAACAGAATGGAGAGCACTCTTGACAAGTACGTCTACACCGAGTAAACCATTGTTGACGACCTAATTCACCAACAACTTCGTTCGAAAACTACCTTATCACTGCTGATTTATCAACTACCCTTACTGACTATTAATCTTCTGACTTGCAATTATATTTTATATCATTATACCAAGTTTAAAATACCCTTCTGTGAATTTGTTGAGAATTTTATGAAACAACGAACTCCTCTAGCCGCTAATAGAGAATGATTTATCATTTTACTTTGCTTATTTTCCCTCCTTGCTCCCTGCTATAAGAGTCTTAATATTGCTTGAAAAGCAATCCTATCAATACGTTTCACAAATCATCCCCTCAAAGCACTTTATATATCACTAATGACAAAGTTATAGAGATTTATTCTCAAATGTCTCAACACTATTGTTGTGGTCTACTCGAGGCTCCTTAAACCGGTCCGAAATTGACCGTCTTAGCCCGGGAGCGGACGAGCGCGCAAGCAGCCACGGAGAAGCGAGACGGTTGGCAAGGAATCTTTTTTATCGTGGAAAATCCCGAAAAGGGATGAAAAACCACGTGGCCGGGACGGTGCCGACCAAACTTCACTATTTACGGCTTCTTTACAGGGCTTGCTTGAGAGACTGAGGGCGACAAACCGCTCTTCATTACAACTTGGGGGAGAGAGAGAGAAGCGTTCGGAGGGTGACAGGCCACTACGCTCGAAGCTCAGTCTTCTTCTTTGCAGCGGTGAGGAGCACCGTGCCCTGGAACTTGGGCGTGCTCTGGAACTTGGGCGCGCTCTGGAGCTTGGCGCGCTCTGGACCTTGGCGCGCTTTGGACCTTGGGCGCGCTATGGAACTTGGGCGCGCAATGGAACTTGGGCGCGCTATGGAACTTGGGCGCGCTCTGGAACTTGGGCGCGCTCTGAAACTTGGGCGCGCTCTGAAACTTGGCGCACTCTGGAAATTGGGCGCGCTCAGGAAATTGGGCGCGCTCTGGAACTTGGCGCGCTCTGGAACATGGCATGCTCTAGAACTTGGCGTGCTCTAGAACTTGGCGTGCTCTGGAACTTAGGCGTGCTCTGGAACTTGGCGCGCAAGTTGTCGGACGGCCTTCGGAATGCTCGAAGGAGGACGAAGATCTTCGTCCGTCTTCGAAACGCTTGAAGATTCCTTCAAGTGCGGCTTCGAAGAGGAGGGAGATCTTCAAGAGAGCTCTCTCTCTCTCTCTCTCTCTTGAACTTAAGAGGAAGAAAGAAGAGAATAAGATGGAAAAAAGAGAAGTCTTAGGGTTCTACTTATAGGCCCCAGGGGTGGTTACGGTGGTTACTGTGGATAATCGCAGACCGTAACCACCAAAAATACTAAACGCAGACCGATTTTATAAGGATCATGATGCGTATTAATTAGATATTTCTCTATACGCAAACCAAGGTTATTTCAGATATCCGCACCCGCCTACTACGGGTGGTTATGTTGGCGGTTATGCGGGTGGTTACCCGCCAATCGGAAGGTGGAAAGTGCACGCGGAGGATCGGACGGTGGAGGAAAGCTCGACCGGCGTCGAACGCCGGCCGGCGAGGAGACTGGTGGACGAGGAAGGGTGCCCGTCCGGGAGGAAGGTCGGCCGCAAGGAAAGCCAGCCTTGGGCGACCGGCCGGAGAGAAGGCAGACCCCGGGCGGCTGGTCGTAAGGCCGCAAGGTCGTAGCGGCCCCCCGGCCGCGCGGCCGAGGCCGGCCGGGGTTCGGCCGGGCGGCGAGACGCCCGCGCTCCATCGGCGCGCGGCTACGGCCGGCCGGCCGCTGGCCAGCCGCCGGTCTTCGATGGCCGCGAGCGCGCAGGCTACGCGCCCATGCTCCGCGAGCATGCGGGCTACACGCCCGCGTACAGTATGCGCACAGATCGTGCTCGCGCGCAGGTTGTGCGCCCGCGCGCGGGTTGTGCGCCCGCGCGCGGGTTGTGCGCCCGCGCGCGGGTTGTGCGCCCGCGCGCGGGATGTGCGTCGTGTGCCTGCACGTCGTGCATCTGCAGGTCGTGCATCTGCAGGTCGTGCGTGCGTGGGTCATGCACGCGCATTACTTTGCGTGCATTGCGCTTTCGGATACTTACTTAATTTTTCCTTGTAGGCTACGAGGCGGTGCCTGCAAGGTAGGCCGATGTGGTTGCGCTCTTCTTTATCCGTTGAGCTTATTAGCATCTGGAGAAAGCGTTACGACTTACCTGTTGATTTAGAGGTAAAGATCTCGCAGGTGGAGGAACGTGCACAAAATCCTCTGAGGGGTTGGATGACATTGTGGGGTCATCGTTGAGGTCTGGGTTTCGCTTGCCCCCCTGTGAGGAACTTCTCGAAATCTTGAAGCATTGTGGCGTGTCGGTGTCCCAATTTACTCCTGCTGGGATGACGCGAATTGTGGGTATGATCGCCTTCTTTAGAGAGCACGGATCGAGATTCACCTTAGATCTCTTCAGGCAGTGGTGCGACGTGCGCTCAAACGGAGGCGGACGGATTAAAGTTTTCAGCAATAAGCAATGGCTTGAATTTGAGAACCGAGCGGACCGTCGTCATGGGAATACTTTATTTGGCTATGTTGGGAACGTTTGGGGCCTGCCGAAGCTTTGGAGGTCGCTCCCAGATCATTGTCGCCGTTTGAAGGGTTATGAGCGAGAATTTGTCCCGGTGTTGGGGTTCGTCGAGCCTCATGCGTTGGCGAATCCTTTGTTTGTCATGTCGGTATTTGTTGAGGAGAAGCGTCTCCTACTATGCGGTCTTTCTACCGATGTCGAGCGCTCTGCGGTCGTTCCACTGGATCGAGGCCGAAAGAGGAAGTTGATTTTCAGGAACGATAGTTCGGATTCGGCGCCTCGTCGTTCCTGTCGGCCGGAGGGGCATATTGACAAGGTGGCACCGTAGTTCGAGAGTTGATGACATTCTCATCAATCTTGATATGGGAGTACTTGCTCTGCTGCCCCCAGGTTCCCTCTGCCCCCCAGGCTCCCGATGATGCTTCTGTTCCGCCGCCGATCAGGGCGAGGCGGGTTTCTTCTTCTCTTGAGGCCATGAATGTCGCGGTAAGATTTGTGATTTCATCTTTATTTGTTACTTACCTTGCGACTAGCCTGATTTTCCTATATTTTTCTAGATTAGAGTCCAGAACTGCATTGCGCTTACGTGGAACGACTGCTACGTCGGCCTGAAAGATAGTTATCTTGTTCTCCAGGAGGAGCTCCGTGATGCTCGGAGTTCCTTTTCCGACTTGAAGGGGCGACGAGATCGCGATGAGTCCCGCTTTCGGCAGATCGAGGCTGGGCTGCGGGCGGAGCTGGAGGAGTCCCGTGTTGAAGTCCGTAAGGAGAAGGCTCTCGTGGAGAGCACGGTACGTATGGTGGAGAATTCGCAGGCCACGACAGTTCGTCTGGAATCCGAGTTGCTATCTTTGAAGACGGAGGTGGAGCGCCTCTCGCTGGAGCGGACCGCTGAGTTGAAGGCTCTGGAGTTGCTGAGTACAGAGCCTCTATAGATTATGTGAAGGATCGTTGCTGAGTACAGAGCCTCTATAGATTATGTGAAGGACCGTTCTCAGATTTCGGAGGAAGTTCGCGAGGAGATTTGGAGCAAGGAGGTAGAGCCTCGGCTTGAGGACGAGCGCGAGGTGGCTTTCACGCATGGGATGGGGAAAGTCCTCCGCTTGGTTGCGCGGACACGAGGTTGCGACATGTCCGAATTGGGTGTCGGAGATCTTTCCAAAGACGAGCGCTCTGCCTCCAATGGTGAGGAGTAGTTTTCACTTGTATTTTGTATGCTTTTGCTTTTGCCTGTACCTTGTATGTGAGGAGATATCTCTACATCTCTGTATTTGTGGAATGTTGTTTGCTGATTGTATAGCTGTCGGCGAATTGCGTTGTATGTGTAACTGCTCTTGCTTTAAGCTCTACGTTTGTATTGGTGGAGTTTCTGGGGCGTTTGAGTCGACGTTTTGCGCGGCAAACTATGCTTTGCTTTTTGATGTTGGCTTTTTAGAGGACGAGACCCAGGTGGTGTTGGGACCTTCTATGTGGGCGAACGGCGGACGCTTCGAGCCGAGAAGTGAGAAGTCCGCGTTACCGACCCGAGGGATGTAGTTGATAGGAGCGGTGAAGGGCGGACGCTTCGAACCGTTTGCGAGTGCGATGGGGGTAGGCCCTGGCGACGCAATTTAGAGGACGAGACCCAGATGGTGTTGGGACCTACTACGTGGGCAAAGGGCCTCAGCTTGAGGACGAGCGCGAGGTGGCTTTCACGCGTGGGATGGGGAAAGCCCTCCGCTTGGTTGCGCGGACACGAGGCTGCGACGTGTCCGAATTGGGTGTCGGAGATCTTTCCGAAGACGAGCGCTCTGCCTCCGATGGTGAGGAGTAGTTTTCACTTGTATTTTGTATGCCTTTGCTTTTGCCTGTACCTTGTATGTGAGGCGATATCTCTGCATCTCTGTATTTGTGGAATGTTGTTTGCTGATTGTATAGCTGTCGGCGAATTGCGTTGTATGTGTAACTGCTCTTGCTTTAAGCTCTCCGTTTGTATTGGTGGAGTTTCTGGGGCGTTTGAGTCGACATTTTGCACGGAAAACTATGCTTTGCTTCTTGATGTTGGCTTTTTAGAGGACGAGACCCAGGTGGTGTTGGGAACTTCTACGTGGGCGAAGGGCGGACGCTTCGAGCCGAGTAGTGAGAGGTCCGCGTTACCGACCCGGGGGATGTAGTTGATAGGAGTGGTGAAGGGCGGACGCTTCGAGCCGAGTAGTGAGAGGTCCGCGTTACCGAGTGCGATGGGGATAGGCCCTGGCGACGCGATTTAGAGGACGAGACCCAGATGGTGTTGGGACCTACTACGTGGGCGAAGGGTGAACGCTTCGAGCCGAGTAGTGAGAGGTCCGCGTTACCAACCCGGGGGATGTCGTTGATAGAAGCGGTGAAGGGCGAACGCTTCGAACCGTTTGCGAGCGCAAGGGTGGCAGGCCCTGACGACGCGATTTAGAGGACGAGACCCAGATAGTGTTAGGACCTACTACGTGGGCGAAGGGCGGACACTTCGAGCCGAGTACTGAGAGGTCCGTGTTACCGACCCGGGGGATGTCGTTGATAAGAGCGGTGAAGGGCGGACGCTTCGAACCGTTTGCGAGCGCGAGGGGGCAGGCCCTGGCGACGCGATATAGAGGACGAGACTCAGATGGTGTTGGGACCTACTACGTGGGCGAAGGGCGGACGCTTCGAGCCGAGTAGTGAAAGGTCCGCGTTACCGACCCAGGGGATGTCTTTGATAGGACCGGTGAAGGGTGGACGCTTCGAACCGTTTGCGAGCGCGAGGGGGCACGCCCTGGCGACGCGATTTAGAGGACGAAACACAGATGGTGTTGGGACCTACAACGTGGGCGAAGGGCGGACGCTTCTAGCCGAGTAGTGAGAGGTCCGCGTTACCGACCCGGGGGATGTCATTGATAAAAGCGGTGAAGGGCGGACGCTTCGAACCGTTTGCGAGCGTGAGGGGGCAGGCCCTGGCGACGCGGTTTAGAGGACGAGACCCAAATGGTGTTGAGACCTACTACGTGGGCGAGTGGCGGACGCTTCGAGCTGAGTAGTGGGAGGTCCGCGTTACCGACCCGGGGGATGTCGTTGATAGGAGCGGTGAAGGGCGGACGCTTCGAACAGTTTGCGAGTGCGAGCGGGTAGGCCCTAGCAATATGGCGACCTACTGCGTGAGCGAAGGGCAAACCTTCGAGTTGTGGCAATGAGGTCGTTGTGATGCGGGCTGCCTATGACCGAAAAGGTCGTTCCTCGAGGTGTTCCTGAGATAGTAGAATTAGAAGCACACAAATATGCCTAACCAAATTTATACATAAAATAATTCGCGTGCAAATATAAGTTTGCGACCGCTTAAGATAGCAACTGTACGCGTGTGAGCATGTTTCTTGAGCATGGCAGTCATTCCTGGCATTGGCAGGATTGATGAAGAGATGGGTAGGTCCCATTAATGTCATAGTTCACGATGCAGCTAGGGGTGACTAGCCTCTGAATGTTCCTGTGATAGCAGGTTTTGAAGGAAAATAAAGCATTTTGAAATTTAGCACACAGTAGTTCTTGCGTAAGCGCAGACTCACCACTTTTTAGGATAGCTATTACAAACAAGAGTTTTTAAAGAAACTTGTCGAATTCGGAATATAGTAGGGCAGTTCTGCCCGATTCCTAGTTTTTTTGGGGATTTAAGGTTCTGGATGTGCTGGCGCACCTGGCAGCTCCTTGTCCGGGCTTCATTTGCTGGAGATAGCATGCAAGCGCTGCCTCCTGGTTTCCACGAACGACTCTGACTCCACCCGGGGTGACGAACTTCATTGCGAGGTGCGGGATGGATGGGATGGCTTCGAATAGTACCTGCTATGGTCGGACAAAAATCACGTTGTAAGGCGACTCTGACTCTACCACTACGAACTGTATGTCGTGGGTTGCCCGCTTCGGGAAATCCCCCAAAGTCACAGGGAGAATGATGGTGCCTTTGACTGGGACAGGACTGTCATTGAAGTCGTAGATTGGTCCGGAGGCTGGCTGGAGGTTCTCTTGCTGGATCTTCATGCTGAGGAGAGTGGGCATGAACATAACGTTGACTGAGCTGTCGTTATCCACCAGCACCCGCTTGACGCGGAAGCTGGGATCGCCGATTTCTGCGCTGATAACCAGCAGGTCCTGATGTGGAACGAGCAGCCCTTTTAAGTCTTCATCCCCGAAGCTGGTCGTTTCGGTTGGTTGGGCGATGGAGTTGACAGCAGGGAAAGGGGGATTCGAGATGGTTTCCACTACCCCAACTACTTGCATGTCCCCTGGCGCGCCCTGACGATCGGGCGGCTGCTCTCTTCTTCCATTCGCTGGCTGATTTCGCGTCTGATCTTGTAAGAACCTTCCGAGGATACCTTGTCGGATGAGACGCTCTATCTCATCTTTAAGCTTGATGCATTCCTTAGTGGCGTGCCCTGTGCCTCGGTGAAACTCACAGTACTTTGATTGATCTCCCCTACCCTGGGGGAGGTCTCTTGGTCTTTGCAATGTCGGGTTGTCTTGTATTACGTAGAGAACGTTTGTGCGGGAGGTGTTGAGTGGTGCATACTCTTGGTAAGTTCGAGGGGGCATGTTGTCGGGACGATCTTGATGGCGTACATTCCCTCGGCGTTCCTCTTGTCTCTTTGGGGCTGGATCTTCTCTCTTCTTCTTTACCATTCCCTCGAACTGTCGGCGGTGAGCTTCGATCGCTTCGTCAACTGCGATTTGTGCCTCAACTCTATGCACAAGATCAGGATAGCTAAGAACCGTATCCCTCATCGGGGCAGAGTAGAATCCGCTCGGTCGGAGTCCTCCAAGGAATACTCCCCGAAGGAGCTCGGGATCCACCCCGGGAATTTGACGGGCCTCGGTAGTGAGCCGGCGAAAGAATTCCTTAAGGGTTTCCCCTTCACTTTGTCTGATTCCCGAGAGGTGGGAAGGGTCCTTTACTATTCGGTGGTTCGCGATGAATTGGTCCAGGAACTGCTACGTCAGTTCGATGAAGTTCCGGATAGTCCCGCTCCGGATAGAATGAAACCAAGTTCTCGCCTGGCCTTTCAGAGTAGCCGGAAATACCTGGCAGAGCAGTTGATCGGGGACGTTATAAATCTGAAGGCTGGTGGAGAAGTGATTTACGTGCTCTAGGGGGACCTCGATCCCGTCGTAGGATTCCATGTTCGGAAGTTTGAATCCTCCTGGGATCGGATGTGCCAGAACTTCGGGAGCCAACGGGGACCCGTTGTAAGCGGGGATATATATGCGAGCTGCTTGGCGGCCGACCTGGTCGTACTCTTCTACTATCAGCTCTCTAACTTCTTCTCGGGTTAATCTTTCGGGGAGGTTCTCGGGGATACCTGCCCTTTGGTGGGGATGCTGCGGGTCGGCTTCGGCGGGCCTGGCCAGACGGGCGGGGTGTGTTGTACTTGCTGCTGCCGAGAACTCTGAGTCCTCTTCTTGGTTGTCTTCTGCGGCTTGACGCGGAGGCGGAGGGGGTGCATTGACTGGTGCGGGGGGTTCTACAGGAGACCTAGCCGCTCCTAGGTTCCGTAAGAGGTTCAGCATTTCAGCTTGTTGTTCCTCTATTTGGACCATTCGTCACGTCAGCGCGATTGCTGGTGCGACTACCGTCTCTTCCAAACGGGGCGCGCTGATAAGGGAATGAGAAGGACAGGGTCCACCGTGCCCTTCGCGGACCGAGCCATGGGTGGTACGAGTGCTTCTTCTTGTCATGTCTCTAGTCACGAATATCGTTGGGTGAAGGATACTGTCTTCCGAATCTTTAGAGCTTTGGGGAACTCCTTCCCACAGACGGCGCCAAACTGTTGCGGTCTACTCGAGGCCCCTTAAACCGGTCCGAAATTGACCGTCTTAGCCCGGGAGCGGACGAGCGCGCAAGCAGTCACAGAGAAGCGAGACGGTTGGCAAGGGATCTTTTTTATCGTGGAAAACCCCGGAAAGGGATGAAAAACCACGTGGCCGGGACGGTGTCGACCAAACTTCACTATTTACGGCTTCTTTACAGGGCTTACTTGAGAGACTGAGGGAGACAAACCGCTCCTCGTTACAACTTGGGGGGAGAGAGAGAGAAGCGTTCGGAGGGTGAGAAGCCGCCACTCTCGAAGCTCAGTCTTCTTCTTTGCAGTGGTGAAGAGCACAGTGCCATGGAACTTGGGCGTGCCCTAGAACTTGGGCATGCTCTGGAACTTGGGCGTGCTCTGGAGCTTGGGCGTGCTCTGGAGCTTGGCGCGCTCTGGACCTTGGGCGTGCTCTGGAACTTGGGCGCGCTCTGGAACTTGGCGTCCTCTGGAACTTGGGCGTACTCTGGAACTTGGGCGTACTCTGGAACTTGGGCGCGCTCTGGAACTTGGGCGCGCTCTGGAACATGGGCGCGCTCTGGAACTTGGGCGCGCTCTGAAACTTGGCGCGCTCTGGAACTTGGCGAGCTCTGGAACTTGGCGTGCTCTAGAACTTGGGCGCACTCTGGAACTTGGAGCGCAAGTTGCCGGACGGCCGTCGGGATGCTCGAAGAAGGACAAAGATCTTCGTCTGTCTTCGAAGCGCTTGAAGATTCCTTCAAGGGAGGCTTCGAAGAGGAGGGAGATCTTCAAGAGAGTTCTCTCTCTCTCTCTCTCTCTCTCTCTCTCTCTTAAACTTAGGAGGAAGAAGGAAGAGAATAAGATGAAAAAAAAGAGAAATCTTGGGGTTCTATTTAAAGGCTCAGTGGTGGTTACGGTGGTTACTGCGGATAATCGCAGACCGTAACTACCCAATATACTAAACGCAGACTGATTTTATAAGGATCACGATGTGTGTTAATTAGATATTTCTTTATACGCAAACCAAGGTTATTTCGGATATCTGCACCCGCCCACTACGGGTGGTTACACTGGCGGTTACGCGGGTGGTTACCCGCCAATCGGAAGGTGAAGAGTGCACACGAGGATCGGATGGTGGCGGAAGGCCCGGCCGGCGTCGAACGCCGTCGGGGAGGAGACCGGCCGACGAGGAAGGGTGCCCGGCCAGGAGGAAGGCGGGCCTCGGGCGGCCGGCCAGGAGGAAGGTCGGCCGCAAGGAAGGACGGCCTTGGGCGACCGACCGGGGAGAAGGCCGGCCCCGGGCGGCCTGCCGTAAGGCCGCAAGGTCGCGGCAGCCCCCCGGCCGCGCGGCCGAAGCCGGCCGGCCGGGGTTCGGTCGGGAGGCAAGACGATCGCCCGTCGTAGGGGCGCGCGGCTACGGGCGGCCGTCCGCTGGCCGGTCGCCAGTCTTCGATGGTCGCGCGCCTACGGGCGCGCAACCAAGGCCGACCGGGAGGTCGGCCTCGCGGCTATGGTCGCGCGCCCGTGGCGCGTGGCCTAGCCTGGACGGGCGACAAGACGGTCGTGTGCAATCTGGCGCGGCTACAGGCGGCCGGCCGCTGGCCGGTCGCCGGTCTTTGATGGTTGCACGCCTACGGGCGCGCGACCAAGGCCGACCGGGAGGTCGGCCTCGCGGCGATGGTTGCGCGCCCGTGGCGCGTGGCCTAGCCTGGCCGGGCGGCAAGACAGCCACGCGCCTCAGGCGCGGCTACGGGCGGCCGTCCAGTCGCCGGTCTTTGATGGTTGCGCGCCTACGAGTGCACGACCAAGGCCGACCGGGATGTCGGCCTCGTGGCGATGGTTGCGCGCCCGTGGCGCATGGCCTAGCCTAGCCGGGCGGCGAGACGATCGCGCATCGTGTGCGCGCGGCCAAGGGCGGCCGACCGCTAGCCGACCGCCGGCCTTGGCGGTCGCGCGGCCGAGTCTGGCCCGGCGACGAGACGGCCGCGCGCCAAGGCCGACCGGGAGGTCGGCCTCGCGGCGATGACCGCTAGCCGGGCGCCGGCCTTGGCAGTCGCGCTCCCGTGGCGCGCGGCTGAGTCCGGTCGGGCGGCGAGACGGCCGCGCGCCGTGGGTGCGCAGCCAATGGCGGCCGGCCGACGCCCGATCGCCGGTCTTGGCGGCAGCCGCGGGCGGCGCGGCGGTGGTCGGTTGGCGCGTCGTGGGCGGCGGTCGGTTGGCGGTTAGGGTGCGGATCGTGCGCGTGATCGCGGGCGTGGCGGTTTCTCTTCTAACTGCCCACTAAGGGAGTGGGGGTCATGGGATTCCGGCTATTCGCAGGCCGGAATTCTTATAAATTGAGGGTGACCCCATCAACTATAATACAATTTACAATTACAATGTTGACGTTTTACCAATAAAGTTGTTTAGCATATTACAATTGGTGGTAATATTATGAACAAAATTCATCCACACGCTATACTCCATTCTTCTCTCATTGCTATACTCTTTTGAGGTTGGAATCGTAAACATGAAGCTAGATAAAGTACAGATGTTCATTCCATTACCACGAGACTTTACGCCCTTCCTAAACAATACTGGGGATACTATTAAGATAAACAGCCGGCACACAATCACAACAAAAACATCATGTCCTTAAAGAGAATAGATCAGATTTGAAAAAGAACCCTAAAAAGAGGAATCGAATCAATCATCAGATCTGAGAACCATTGCTGCAGCACATGCATACAAATACCAACACTAAATGGGAGATTCCGTCAAAACAGTGCATCCGACTGAGATTATAAAAGCGAGGCAAAGCAGGAGATCCGGAAAATCTACGAATTAGATTCCAATATAAACGAGAAACAAGCTCGTGGTACTTCCAAAGGACATTATAATCGTCCTGCTCTCAAGATTATAATCTGCTTTAGAAAAGAGCAGACACGCGGAATGAGACTGGAATCGGAGAATTCAAAAGTAGATCGAAACTGTAACTTTATGCTTTTACTTTGCTTTGGAGGATCAAAAGGGGGGGGGGGGGGGGGGGGGGGGGGGGGGGGGATAACGGGAAACTCACGGGCCAACCCATCCAGCATTGCCGATGCGGCTCCCACTCCGCCGGCATGCGATAGCCGACGGAGGCCGGGTTTCCTTTCAGATCTGCTACCATCTCCACCTCGCCTCTCTCTGATAATCCCGAAGTGTGACGGACTCGATTTCAGTATAACTGTCATTTCTTTTTGCTGTGATGGAATGGAATCTCCAACTTTTTTAATATTGGATAAATTGGGAATTGTTAAAAGCACCGCAGTTTTGGCTATGTGTACCGTATTTTTACGCGTTTTTCTTATACGTTTTGTATAGGCATATTTAGGAAAAGTGTTCAGCACAAAAGATGTAGATCTCGTCGAGATCTACAACTTTCGTGTTGAACACGTTTCCTAAAAGAAAAAAAAATTTGGTGAGTATCTCTCACCTAATAATAGGTGAGAGGGAGCTCATCTAAGCCGTTGATTTGAGATCATACGGTGGTATTTTCCTAAATACTCATGTATTTATAAATAATAAATAATGTCAGTATTTTAGATACCGTCCGATCTAAGATCGTACGGCTGTATTTTTCCCACACCTATTATTAGGTGCGAGAACCTACCTAAGTATTTCTCTTCCTAAAAATGCACGCACAAGGCGTATTTCCAAAAAATCGCTATAGTTACGCCCATGTTTCAATCAGGGCGGCAATACGCCTTGTGTAACATCCCCCAGACAGCTAGACCCCCCAGGTGAATCTGTCCTGACAAGGTCATGACAGGCCTTGGTAGTGTAGAAATCCCTTTGACTTAGGCAAGATTAGGGTTGAAAGTGCCTTGGACTGCAAATAGCAATTTCCAGTGACCAAGCTTAGGGTTGGACTTTAGGGCCTCAACTTGACCATTTGGCCCCACCATGGTATCCCTAACCCTTTAGGGGTCCCCTTAGGGCACCAAGGACCCATTGGGGTCAACCAAAGAGGCCAAATTGACCAAAGTCAACCCTAACCCTAAATTGGTCAAAGTAGCCTAATTAGAGTCAATTAACCCTCACCATGCCAAAATTGACCACTCATCTAGGTCTAGAATATCATGAGAGACCTAGTGGACCCAAAAGCCCCATCATGGGACCCCCAATGGTGCAAATTGACCAAAATGCCCCTTTAGGTCAAAAATGGCAATTCTTCATTAAAAGCCCTAATTGACCATCACCATGTTAAATTGACCCTACCCTTAGGGTTATCATGTCATAGGGGACCCAGTGGACCAAAAAGCCCATTGACTGGGTCAACCCTAGGGCTCAATTTGACAAAAGTCAACTTAGCCTGCTTTGGTCAAATCAACTTGAATTGGGTCAACCAAGACTCATGTGACCAAATTGACCCCACCAATAGTTTCTAAACCTAATTTGGAATCCAAGGGACCCAAAAGCCCCATCCTAGGGTCACCCAATTGTTCAATTTGACCAAAAGTCAAACTTGCCCAAATTAGGTCAAATCTCTTAAACCTAGCCCAATCCCTTTGGGCTAAGCCCAAATTGGCCCCTTGACCATCACCCTTGGCTGGTAATTAACCCAGGAGAGAGAGGAAAGTCGGCCATGATGAGTAGGAGAGAGAAAATTGAGTTTGGGGGAGAGAGAAAGATGAGGCCATCAATGGAGGAAGGTGAAACCCCCCTCAATTCTCCCCATTTATGGCTGCATTCATCTCCTCTAGGGGATAGGAGGAGTTTCCAGCAGTTTCAAAGGCTGAAGGGGGTTGATTAAGAGGGGAATTGGAGGTGGCCGAAATCACCTTTAATGGTGATAATGGCATTTCATACCATGGCCCTTCCCCTCCCTCTTCTGAAGCCTTTAAAAGCTTCCCTAGGTCTAGAGCGTCAGTTTCCCCTGCTTACCTGAAGGATTCGGGCGACTTGGTGTAGAAATCGCAGAGCTCGCAAAAATGGAGATCGGCAATGGCGAGTTCCCTATCGGCAAGGCATCAGGCTTCAAGCAAGGTCCGATTCTCTTCCCCTACCTCAGTGGTTAGATCTTAATCTGACTGGGTCTTGATTTGAGTTCAATCGGGCTCAAATTGTGCACTCAAGGGTGCTCGTTTTCGAGCACAGTTTTCCTCCCCGAAACCCCGACTCCGGCCACCACCGGCCGGCAAACGACCCCCTATCGACGGCCACCACCTCAACGGAGGTGGTGGTGGCACTTGCCGGCCAGGGGGAAACGAGGGTGGCCGGGAAATCAAGGTTGAAGGCGGCCCAGGCGCGGGCTATCAGAGCCGTTGATCCATCGGAGAAGACGACCCGATGCCGTCCAAACTGCTTCAAGATTCGTGCAGGAATCATTTGAATGATTGAAATGATTATTATTATTATTATGTGTATTATGTCACACTTTGAGACAGATTTTGTGACCCGATTTTAAGGCCCTTAGGGGCCATAATTCGAAAAATGCCCAGAGATAACTTTTGTAGGCCTTGGTGTCTACTTTCTAATGGGAGTGAAATCAAGCTATTTGGTTAAGCATTGGACCCACAGCACTCATTCTAGTGAGGCTGGTCAAAACTCAAACCAGACTTTAAAACTAGGATAACTCTTAAATGGCAAATCTGATGGAGTTGATATTTTGGCTATGCATCCATATGTCCTATACCTAGATTAGGTTTGAGTATCAGATTTTTAGGAGTTAATTTTCCTAAAGTTTTTGTAGAAATTTAATAATCCCTACACAAATTATTTGGAGGACCAAATGACCTCCAATCTCCACCAAACTTTGGTGGGGTGCTATTAGGGTCATGAAAAGCCCCTGGTTAAAATATCAACTCAGTTGGAGTTCATTTGGTTGGGTAACCTTTAAGTCAAAGTTTGTCCATTAAGGGGAAAAATTGTGCTTAGGGGACATTTAGGGTTTTTCATGATAATCCACCTCCAAAAGGAGTGGGCCCTTGTCCACTGCCCTAGTATCACCCAAAGCACCTCCAAGAGTGTTATGGAGTCATGGGGAGTTGGTTTGCCCTAGGACTTGGGGTAGGAGCACCTTGGGGTGCAAATAGCCAAGTAAAGAATCATTGGCCAATTAGGTCCTTTGAGACTTGAGACTTCTTAGGAAGGTCAGTGGGATGAAGTTGAGACCCCATGAGGAGTTTGGTGGGCATTGGAGTTGTTTTGCTCAAGGTCATAGGGTTGATCCCTATGGGGTGGAATTTGGGGTTGTGAAGGACATAGGGGAGTTTGTCCTTGGAGAGGGGTGTGTTGGACTCCTCTGAGTGTTATAAGTGATATGATGCCCTCACAAGAAGTTTGGGTGGATTTGGATAGGTTTAGACCCTAACCCTAGGTTAAACCCTAATGTGGTGCAAATAGAGGTCAATGAAGGGAGTAGGGTCAAACCCTAGTGGTTTGACCTAAAGTTTTGGTGGGTAGGTCATAGTGACCAGAGAAGACTCCCTTGTGAGTTTGAAGGGGTTTGGAGTTGTCTAACCCAGGTAATAAATCCTTGGGTAGATTTGTAAATAAATGGAATTTGGAGATCTAGGAAGAAATAACACTTAGGGAATCACCATCTTCTGTCACCCACTTGTTTTTGAGGTTATGAATCTCTGGAGTTCCTACTAGAGCTATTGGAGAAGGTTAGACCCTAACCCTAGGCTAAACCCTAATGGGGTGCAATTAGAAGCTAATGAAGGAAGAGAGGTCAAACCTTAATGGTTTGACTTGAAATTTGGTGAAGGTGGCCTTAGTGACTAGGGAATGCTACTGTGAGAGTTTGGAGGAATTTGGAGTTGCCCATCCTAAGTAATAAACCCTTGGGTAGATTTGTAAATAATTAGGGTTTGGGATTTTAGGGAGAAATAGTACTTGTCAATCTACCATCTTCTGTAATATACATGGTTTTAATGATATAAATCTCTGGAGGAATTGGTTAGAACATGATCTAACCCTTGGAGGTCCAAATTGTAATATTTCACATTGTTGGCAATTTTTGGGATGATTCAATTTTAGGGTGTTAAATTACTGTAATTGCATGAAACTTTGCAGGATGTCTTTTCATACCAATATGTACCCACTGTAATTTTCTCATAATTTATGGATTAATATTTTTGGTATCTCTAGTTCATTTTGGAATTATTTACAAATATATCCTTTGAGGAAATTACAAATGTAACTTCTGTGTTATGTAATCAAACTTGGTAGACCTGAATATTTTAGTATGATTCATCACTGTATGAATTGGCATAAGATTGGGAGTCCATATGAGGGTACCTCCTTTGGAATTTATTGGTAATAAATGAGTTTTGGAATTTTTAAAAATAGTAAATCTTGCTGGTTTTTCCTACAAGTTTATACCTACTGATATTTAGGTACTCTTGATTTATGTACAAATTGGGGTAGGCACTGGAAGTCAGAAAAGTGCACTTGTAGTTCAAACTTGAGAAAATTGCCCTTTGAGAAATTGTTTAAAAATATTAATATTATGGGGAAAATTAGGAAACCCTGGATTTGATCTGATTTAAGTAGCATGGACTCCTAATAAATCCAGTAGGTCATAGAGTTGAGTATTTAGAGTACCTCCCTTCTTGAGGATCAAAACGTTAAGGGTGGTCTGCGTTTAGCAAATTGGTAGTTTTGGAGTTATAGGCCAATTTGGGATACCTTGTTGGAGGTGTGAGGATTTACTAGTGATCAAATGACTATGTGAGAAACCCTGGAGTTAGTTTGGGTTTGATGAGTCCTAGGGTGGTGGGGTGCCACCCTTGGGGTAGGTCATCTTGGGACTTGGCGAAAGATCGTCTTTTCCCCTAAGTGTCTTAAAGCACTTAGGTTTAGACCAGGTGAAATGTTAAGAGGGTTTCCTAAGGGTAGTAACTAATAAAATTAAGTGTCTTGGGAGTGGGAACTTTGGGGTGTCATCCCATAGTGGTTCCTCGTACCGTAGCGAGCCCCTCACATGGGTAACCCTCGGGAAGTCCAAGACTAACCCTAACTCATAGGAGTAAGACATTGTACAAGATTAACTAATAACACACTCATCCATACCCTGTGGTTTCGGAAGTTTAGTTGGATTGGTTGTCCGAGCGGTGGGCTCGGTGGCTGTTGCAGCAGACTAGTTAGTCTGGGGAGCTTTTGGCTCGGAAGGTTATTGATGACGGGCAGGTTAGCCCGGGGAGCTTTTGGCTCGGAAGGTTATTGATGGCGGGCGGGTTAGCCCGGGGAACTCATGACTCAGAGATAGAAAGTAGAACATGTTGCATGTGCACTGAAGGTGGTGGGTCTTCGGTATTGGACGGTCGTTCACACCGACGTCAATACGTTGACTCGGCAAGTGTGGTTTTACACTTAGCCTTGATAGTCTGGCGGTCCAGTCAGCAAGAGTACGCAGACGCTCCGCGGGTATAGTGGAGGCGCACAATAGGTCTAGGTTGGGTAGTGTGAATGCCAACCTAGAGGTGGGCGGGGCCCAACCCACCGCTTCCGTTTGCCACTACGGGAGTATCCTGGGAGTCTAGCTCGCTCCAAAAAGGGGGAACTAAAGGTCTATGCGCATAGAGTCGTGGTGTGTGAGTTGCACTTGTATGTTCATAGCATAACAGCATACCTGCATGTCATAGCATAAACATTGCATTCAACCTACCCCTAACGTATAAGTCGGTTATGGGACTTCTTATACGGTAGGCCCTGCTAAACGACCCCTTGGTCTATAGGTTTGTATGGGCATTCCTATAAACCAATGGTTACTTTTATATTACTTGCTGCTTACTGTTCTTTATATACTTGTTACCATGCTTCATATTTATGTATACACCTGTGTAGCTCTAGTTCCGCCGTCACCTGCTCTTGTTTTTTTACCCCTTGTTATCTCTCTTTATTCAGTTAATATATGTGGACATTTACCTTTAAGGTTTATAATTCATGTGATTCTGTGGACTTGTCTTCTCTTTATTGTACTTTTCTTCGTGATCGAGTTGGCCGGCAGAATCGGCGTTTTGTGGTGACGATCTTCCCGAAAGAAGGTGTCACCGCAAAACGGCGGTTTCCTAAGACCCGGTGGTTTTTGCAAAAAAAAAAAAGGGGGTCTTACAAGTGGTATCAGAGGCCTCGATCCGAAGAAAAGAAGTCCACAAACCCTGGGCCACCCCGCGCAAGTTTAGTTTGAGGACAAACTAAGCAGCGGAAGCAGTGGTGTGCCCATATGGGAATCACATTGAAAAAGGTCCACTTTTAACTGAATCTTCTTAGTCAAATCTCTTTACGAGCGTTAAGTTTTCTTTTGTAGCCTGCGGCGAACCCTGCCCCCAGCAGAGAATACCTCCGGCTACAAAGATCTTTTTAGATAATACCTTAGTTAATGAGTTAGACTCAACCCCACTAGGACACGTGACTTACTAGGACAATTTATACCATGACCTAGTCTGAAATAGACCGTAGGTGTAGCTTTTGGTGAAAGTACGAGGCTACCCCAAAAAAAAAGCTGGAGAAAGAGAGATTGGCACATAAGCATAATGGTATGAGACTCATAGGCTCAATCATCGTATTTGTGACAAGATTATATTAAGACAACCACCGCGACAAACACCGAGGGTCGGATTAGAATTCAAGTTTAGAAGATACCTGTTAGGGATTGGATGACATTTTGACCCTGATAAGGTTGTCGTAGAAGGTACCTGCAAGAGCCCAAGTTGTGGAATTCACCATTAAGCCCCAAGATAGAACCCCAAGTCTAAGGTTGTATGCCCTAAGAATTGTTTGCATGTTTGGGATAAATATAACTTGGTGATATTGAAGACACTTCGCCCAAAGATAGATAGAGGCTAATCTTTTGTTTATTGGGGGCTTGTCCTTTGTTTATTGGGGCTTACCTTTTGTTTATTGGGCAAATTATTGGCAGACTTAGATTTCCTTTAGACCTAAATTAGAGAATTTTTTGTGGCGTGAACAAAATAATTTTGAAGTCGATCTTACTTGAGAAAAGATGAGACGGTGAAACAGTATGTTTGGGATGATGATCGGTGGTAGTACCAGGGCAAAGGTTAGACATCAGTTGGGTCGGACAACAACTTGCCCTTAGTTGAATCATTGGAAATGTAAAGTCGCCAGGATTAATCATTTAAGGATGTCGATGTCCTAGGATAGAAGTTAAGGGCGGAGATTATATCTTACAAGTTGTAGTTGAAGTTCTTGTGACTTCAAGCTTTCGGAAGTGATTAACTCATGTCTTGTTAAAAATCATGCCCCGACATGGTTGAAAAATTTTGTCTACAATAATAATGCTTAGACCTTGGGAGCTTTGATGATAAATAACCAGAGATCTTAGACGATGACTTGTTAGATTTGGAATATAATGTTTGATTTCACTATGGTAAGAATGATCTAAGTTTATCTCGCTTTAGACCATTTGAGAGTGATCAAGACTAGCATAAGTGGAAGTGACAGGACTTTGGAGAAAGGAACGTGATAATATTTCCTTGATAAAATTGAATTGTGAAAAACCCCAAGGTGTCAAAATTTTGTCGTTATGAATAGAATTTCATGAAGAAAGCGATTGAGAGTCATCTTATCATCGTGATTGGTTAGCTTATACTCATAAAAGTTCACAGGTGCACCCCCATTAATATTTAAGGATGGGATTGGGACGCTAAACGATTTGATTTAATCCCATCAATAGTAAGAAGTAGACAAGTGGTGGAGTAGAGATGATTGATTTCTCGGATGTGCCTGAAAGAGTAAGAATGTAGATATGAGGAGAAAACTTTAGAGGCATAATAGTCTGCCCAGGTTAGAGTGGAAGTTTGAGGATAAATTGACCAAGGTAGCAAGATCACCCCGGTCAGGAAAGATGATTCGACGGTGCGGGTCTTGCGGCGCAAGAAGATTCCAGAAGTTAAGACATATGGTAAATTAGGGTCAGAAGGAGCACAGCTTGGGGTCACTAGTGCTAGTGTGGTATAGATAGTTGGTGCTCTTCGAGCCAGGAATAACTTTGACTCTTAGGGGATGTTACGTTCAGTCACTCGCGGTGAAAACCCCGCAAGCCTAACCTGAATTTCGAGGACGAAATTATTTTTTTTGTTTATTGGGATTTGTAACATCCCCCAGACAGCTAGACCCCCCAGGTGAATCTGTCCTGACAAGGTCATGACAGGCCTTGGTAGTGTAGAAATCCCTTTGACTTAGGCAAGATTAGGGTTGAAAGTGCCTTGGACTGCAAATAGCAATTTCCAGTGACCAAGCTTAGGGTTGGACTTTAGGGCCTCAACTTGACCATTTGGCCCCACCATGGTATCCCTAACCCTTTAGGGGTCCCCTTAGGGCACCAAGGACCCATTGGGGTCAACCAAAGAGGCCAAATTGACCAAAGTCAACCCTAACCCTAAATTGGTCAAAGTAGCCTAATTAGAGTCAATTAACCCTCACCATGCCAAAATTGACCACTCATCTAGGTCTAGAATATCATGAGAGACCTAGTGGACCCAAAAGCCCCATCATGGGACCCCCAATGGTGCAAATTGACCAAAATGCCCCTTTAGGTCAAAAATGGCAATTCTTCATTAAAAGCCCTAATTGACCATCACCATGTTAAATTGACCCTACCCTTAGGGTTATCATGTCATAGGGGACCCAGTGGACCAAAAAGCCCCTTGACTGGGTCAACCCTAGGGCTCAATTTGACAAAAGTCAACTTAGCCTGCTTTGGTCAAATCAACTTGAATTGGGTCAACCAAGACTCATGTGACCAAATTGACCCCACCAATAGTTTCTAAACCTAATTTGGAATCCAAGGGACCCAAAAGCCCCATCCTAGGGTCACCCAATTGTTCAATTTGACCAAAAGTCAAACTTGCCCAAATTAGGTCAAATCTCTTAAACCTAGCCCAATCCCTTTGGGCTAAGCCCAAATTGGCCCCTTGACCATCACCCTTGGCTGGTAGTTAACCCAGGAGAGAGAGGAAAGTCGGCCATGATGAGTAGGAGAGAGAAAATTGAGTTTGGGGGAGAGAGAAAGATGAGGCCATCAATGGAGGAAGGTGAAACCCCCCTCAATTCTCCCCATTTATGGCTGCATTCATCTCCTCTAGGGGATAGGAGGAGTTTCCAGCAGTTTCAAAGGCTGAAGGGGGTTGATTAAGAGGGGAATTGGAGGTGGCCGAAATCACCTTTAATGGTGATAATGGCATTTCATACCATGGCCCTTCCCCTCCCTCTTCTGAAGCCTTTAAAAGCTTCCCTAGGTCTAGAGCGTCAGTTTCCCCTGCTTACCTGAAGGATTCGGGCGACTTGGTGTAGAAATCGCAGAGCTCGCAAAAATGGAGATCGGCAATGGCGAGTTCCCTATCGGCAAGGCATCAGGCTTCAAGCAAGGTCCGATTCTCTTCCCCTACCTCAGTGGTTAGATCTTAATCTGACTGGGTCTTGATTTGAGTTCAATCGGGCTCAAATTGTGCACTCAAGGGTGCTCGTTTTCGAGCACAGTTTTCCTCCCCGAAACCCCGACTCCGGCCACCACCGGCCGGCAAACGACCCCCTATCGACGGCCACCACCTCAACGGAGGTGGTGGTGGCACTTGCCGGCCAGGGGGAAACGAGGGTGGCCGGGAAATCAAGGTTGAAGGCGGCCCAGGCGCGGGCTATCAGAGCCGTTGATCCATCGGAGAAGACGACCCGATGCCGTCCAAACTGCTTCAAGATTCGTGCAGGAATCATTTGAATGATTGAAATGATTATTATTATTATTATGTGTATTATGTCACACTTTGAGACAGATTTTGTGACCCGATTTTAAGGCCCTTAGGGGCCATAATTCGAAAAATGCCCAGAGATAACTTTTGTAGGCCTTGGTGTCTACTTTCTAATGGGAGTGAAATCAAGCTATTTGGTTAAGCATTGGACCCACAGCACTCATTCTAGTGAGGCTGGTCAAAACTCAAACCAGACTTTAAAACTAGGATAACTCTTAAATGGCAAATCTGATGGAGTTGATATTTTGGCTATGCATCCATATGTCCTATACCTAGATTAGGTTTGAGTATCAGATTTTTAGGAGTTAATTTTCCTAAAGTTTTTGTAGAAATTTAATAATCCCTACACAAATTATTTGGAGGACCAAATGACCTCCAATCTCCACCAAACTTTGGTGGGGTGCTATTAGGGTCATGAAAAGCCCCTGGTTAAAATATCAACTCAGTTGGAGTTCATTTGGTTGGGTAACCTTTAAGTCAAAGTTTGTCCATTAAGGGGAAAAATTGTGCTTAGGGGACATTTAGGGTTTTTCATGATAATCCACCTCCAAAAGGAGTGGGCCCTTGTCCACTGCCCTAGTATCACCCAAAGCACCTCCAAGAGTGTTATGGAGTCATGGGGAGTTGGTTTGCCCTAGGACTTGGGGTAGGAGCACCTTGGGGTGCAAATAGCCAAGTAAAGAATCATTGGCCAATTAGGTCCTTTGAGACTTGAGACTTCTTAGGAAGGTCAGTGGGATGAAGTTGAGACCCCATGAGGAGTTTGGTGGGCATTGGAGTTGTTTTGCTCAAGGTCATAGGGTTGATCCCTATGGGGTGGAATTTGGGGTTGTGAAGGACATAGGGGAGTTTGTCCTTGGAGAGGGGTGTGTTGGACTCCTCTGAGTGTTATAAGTGATATGATGCCCTCACAAGAAGTTTGGGTGGATTTGGATAGGTTTAGACCCTAACCCTAGGTTAAACCCTAATGTGGTGCAAATAGAGGTCAATGAAGGGAGTAGGGTCAAACCCTAGTGGTTTGACCTAAAGTTTTGGTGGGTAGGTCATAGTGACCAGAGAAGACTCCCTTGTGAGTTTGAAGGGGTTTGGAGTTGTCTAACCCAGGTAATAAATCCTTGGGTAGATTTGTAAATAAATGGAATTTGGAGATCTAGGAAGAAATAACACTTAGGGAATCACCATCTTCTGTCACCCACTTGTTTTTGAGGTTATGAATCTCTGGAGTTCCTACTAGAGCTATTGGAGAAGGTTAGACCCTAACCCTAGGCTAAACCCTAATGGGGTGCAATTAGAAGCTAATGAAGGAAGAGAGGTCAAACCTTAATGGTTTGACTTGAAATTTGGTGAAGGTGGCCTTAGTGACTAGGGAATGCTACTGTGAGAGTTTGGAGGAATTTGGAGTTGCCCATCCTAAGTAATAAACCCTTGGGTAGATTTGTAAATAATTAGGGTTTGGGATTTTAGGGAGAAATAGTACTTGTCAATCTACCATCTTCTGTAATATACATGGTTTTAATGATATAAATCTCTGGAGGAATTGGTTAGAACATGATCTAACCCTTGGAGGTCCAAATTGTAATATTTCACATTGTTGGCAATTTTTGGGATGATTCAATTTTAGGGTGTTAAATTACTGTAATTGCATGAAACTTTGCAGGATGTCTTTTCATACCAATATGTACCCACTGTAATTTTCTCATAATTTATGGATTAATATTTTTGGTATCTCTAGTTCATTTTGGAATTATTTACAAATATATCCTTTGAGGAAATTACAAATGTAACTTCTGTGTTATGTAATCAAACTTGGTAGACCTGAATATTTTAGTATGATTCACCACTGTATGAATTGGCATAAGATTGGGAGTCCATATGAGGGTACCTCCTTTGGAATTTATTGGTAATAAATGAGTTTTGGAATTTTTAAAAATAGTAAATCTTGCTGGTTTTTCCTACAAGTTTATACCTACTGATATTTAGGTACTCTTGATTTATGTACAAATTGGGGTAGGCACTGGAAGTCAGAAAAGTGCACTTGTAGTTCAAACTTGAGAAAATTGCCCTTTGAGAAATTGTTTAAAAATATTAATATTATGGGGAAAATTAGGAAACCCTGGATTTGATCTGATTTAAGTAGCATGGACTCCTAATAAATCCAGTAGGTCATAGAGTTGAGTATTTAGAGTACCTCCCTTCTTGAGGATCAAAACGTTAAGGGTGGTCTGCGTTTAGCAAATTGGTAGTTTTGGAGTTATAGGCCAATTTGGGATACCTTGTTGGAGGTGTGAGGATTTACTAGTGATCAAATGACTATGTGAGAAACCCTGGAGTTAGTTTGGGTTTGATGAGTCCTAGGGTGGTGGGGTGCCACCCTTGGGGTAGGTCATCTTGGGACTTGGCGAAAGATCGTCTTTTCCCCTAAGTGTCTTAAAGCACTTAGGTTTAGACCAGGTGAAATGTTAAGAGGGTTTCCTAAGGGTAGTAACTAATAAAATTAAGTGTCTTGGGAGTGGGAACTTTGGGGTGTCATCCCATAGTGGTTCCTCGTACCGTAGCGAGCCCCTCACATGGGTAACCCTCGGGAAGTCCAAGACTAACCCTAACTCATAGGAGTAAGACATTGTACAAGATTAACTAATAACACACTCATCCATACCCTGTGGTTTCGGAAGTTTAGTTGGATTGGTTGTCCGAGCGGTGGGCTCGGTGGCTGTTGCAGCAGACTAGTTAGTCTGGGGAGCTTTTGGCTCGGAAGGTTATTGATGACGGGCAGGTTAGCCCGGGGAGCTTTTGGCTCGGAAGGTTATTGATGGCGGGCGGGTTAGCCCGGGGAACTCATGACTCAGAGATAGAAAGTAGAACATGTTGCATGTGCACTGAAGGTGGTGGGTCTTCGGTATTGGACGGTCGTTCACACCGACGTCAATACGTTGACTCGGCAAGTGTGGTTTTACACTTAGCCTTGATAGTCTGGCGGTCCAGTCAGCAAGAGTACGCAGACGCTCCGCGGGTATAGTGGAGGCGCACAATAGGTCTAGGTTGGGTAGTGTGAATGCCAACCTAGAGGTGGGCGGGGCCCAACCCACCGCTTCCGTTTGCCACTACGGGAGTATCCTGGGAGTCTAGCTCGCTCCAAAAAGGGGGAACTAAAGGTCTATGCGCATAGAGTCGTGGTGTGTGAGTTGCACTTGTATGTTCATAGCATAACAGCATACCTGCATGTCATAGCATAAACATTGCATTCAACCTACCCCTAACGTATAAGTCGGTTATGGGACTTCTTATACGGTAGGCCCTGCTAAACGACCCCTTGGTCTATAGGTTTGTATGGGCATTCCTATAAACCAATGGTTACTTTTATATTACTTGCTGCTTACTGTTCTTTATATACTTGTTACCATGCTTCATATTTATGTATACACCTGTGTAGCTCTAGTTCCGCCGTCACCTGCTCTTGTTTTTTTACCCCTTGTTATCTCTCTTTATTCAGTTAATATATGTGGACATTTACCTTTAAGGTTTATAATTCATGTGATTCTGTGGACTTGTCTTCTCTTTATTGTACTTTTCTTCGTGATCGAGTTGGCCGGCAGAATCGGCGTTTTGTGGTGACGATCTTCCCGAAAGAAGGTGTCACCGCAAAACGGCGGTTTCCTAAGACCCGGTGGTTTTTGCAAAAAAAAAAAGGGGGTCTTACAAGTGGTATCAGAGGCCTCGATCCGAAGAAAAGAAGTCCACAAACCCTGGGCCACCCCGCGCAAGTTTAGTTTGAGGACAAACTAAGCAGCGGAAGCAGTGGTGTGCCCATATGGGAATCACATTGAAAAAGGTCCACTTTTAACTGAATCTTCTTAGTCAAATCTCTTTACGAGCGTTAAGTTTTCTTTTGTAGCCTGCGGCGAACCCTGCCCCCAGCAGAGAATACCTCCGGCTACAAAGATCTTTTTAGATAATACCTTAGTTAATGAGTTAGACTCAACCCCACTAGGACACGTGACTTACTAGGACAATTTATACCATGACCTAGTCTGAAATAGACCGTAGGTGTAGCTTTTGGTGAAAGTACGAGGCTACCCCAAAAAAAAAAGCTGGAGAAAGAGAGATTGGCACATAAGCATAATGGTATGAGACTCATAGGCTCAATCATCGTATTTGTGACAAGATTATATTAAGACAACCACCGCGACAAACACCGAGGGTCGGATTAGAATTCAAGTTTAGAAGATACCTGTTAGGGATTGGATGACATTTTGACCCTGATAAGGTTGTCGTAGAAGGTACCTGCAAGAGCCCAAGTTGTGGAATTCACCATTAAGCCCCAAGATAGAACCCCAAGTCTAAGGTTGTATGCCCTAAGAATTGTTTGCATGTTTGGGATAAATATAACTTGGTGATATTGAAGACACTTCGCCCAAAGATAGATAGAGGCTAATCTTTTGTTTATTGGGGGCTTGTCCTTTGTTTATTGGGGCTTACCTTTTGTTTATTGGGCAAATTATTGGCAGACTTAGATTTCCTTTAGACCTAAATTAGAGAATTTTTTGTGGCGTGAACAAAATAATTTTGAAGTCGATCTTACTTGAGAAAAGATGAGACGGTGAAACAGTATGTTTGGGATGATGATCGGTGGTAGTACCAGGGCAAAGGTTAGACATCAGTTGGGTCGGACAACAACTTGCCCTTAGTTGAATCATTGGAAATGTAAAGTCGCCAGGATTAATCATTTAAGGATGTCGATGTCCTAGGATAGAAGTTAAGGGCGGAGATTATATCTTACAAGTTGTAGTTGAAGTTCTTGTGACTTCAAGCTTTCGGAAGTGATTAACTCATGTCTTGTTAAAAATCATGCCCCGACATGGTTGAAAAATTTTGTCTACAATAATAATGCTTAGACCTTGGGAGCTTTGATGATAAATAACCAGAGATCTTAGACGATGACTTGTTAGATTTGGAATATAATGTTTGATTTCACTATGGTAAGAATGATCTAAGTTTATCTCGCTTTAGACCATTTGAGAGTGATCAAGACTAGCATAAGTGGAAGTGACAGGACTTTGGAGAAAGGAACGTGATAATATTTCCTTGATAAAATTGAATTGTGAAAAACCCCAAGGTGTCAAAATTTTGTCGTTATGAATAGAATTTCATGAAGAAAGCGATTGAGAGTCATCTTATCATCGTGATTGGTTAGCTTATACTCATAAAAGTTCACAGGTGCACCCCCATTAATATTTAAGGATGGGATTGGGACGCTAAACGATTTGATTTAATCCCATCAATAGTAAGAAGTAGACAAGTGGTGGAGTAGAGATGATTGATTTCTCGGATGTGCCTGAAAGAGTAAGAATGTAGATATGAGGAGAAAACTTTAGAGGCATAATAGTCTGCCCAGGTTAGAGTGGAAGTTTGAGGATAAATTGACCAAGGTAGCAAGATCACCCCGGTCAGGAAAGATGATTCGACGGTGCGGGTCTTGCGGCGCAAGAAGATTCCAGAAGTTAAGACATATGGTAAATTAGGGTCAGAAGGAGCACAGCTTGGGGTCACTAGTGCTAGTGTGGTATAGATAGTTGGTGCTCTTCGAGCCAGGAATAACTTTGACTCTTAGGGGATGTTACGTTCAGTCACTCGCGGTGAAAACCCCGCAAGCCTAACCTGAATTTCGAGGACGAAATTATTTTTTTTGTTTATTGGGATTTGTAACATCCCCCAGACAGCTAGACCCCCCAGGTGAATCTGTCCTGACAAGGTCATGACAGGCCTTGGTAGTGTAGAAATCCCTTTGACTTAGGCAAGATTAGGGTTGAAAGTGCCTTGGACTGCAAATAGCAATTTCCAGTGACCAAGCTTAGGGTTGGACTTTAGGGCCTCAACTTGACCATTTGGCCCCACCATGGTATCCCTAACCCTTTAGGGGTCCCCTTAGGGCACCAAGGACCCATTGGGGTCAACCAAAGAGGCCAAATTGACCAAAGTCAACCCTAACCCTAAATTGGTCAAAGTAGCCTAATTAGAGTCAATTAACCCTCACCATGCCAAAATTGACCACTCATCTAGGTCTAGAATATCATGAGAGACCTAGTGGACCCAAAAGCCCCATCATGGGACCCCCAATGGTGCAAATTGACCAAAATGCCCCTTTAGGTCAAAAATGGCAATTCTTCATTAAAAGCCCTAATTGACCATCACCATGTTAAATTGACCCTACCCTTAGGGTTATCATGTCATAGGGGACCCAGTGGACCAAAAAGCCCCTTGACTGGGTCAACCCTAGGGCTCAATTTGACAAAAGTCAACTTAGCCTGCTTTGGTCAAATCAACTTGAATTGGGTCAACCAAGACTCATGTGACCAAATTGACCCCACCAATAGTTTCTAAACCTAATTTGGAATCCAAGGGACCCAAAAGCCCCATCCTAGGGTCACCCAATTGTTCAATTTGACCAAAAGTCAAACTTGCCCAAATTAGGTCAAATCTCTTAAACCTAGCCCAATCCCTTTGGGCTAAGCCCAAATTGGCCCCTTGACCATCACCCTTGGCTGGTAATTAACCCAGGAGAGAGAGGAAAGTCGGCCATGATGAGTAGGAGAGAGAAAATTGAGTTTGGGGGAGAGAGAAAGATGAGGCCATCAATGGAGGAAGGTGAAACCCCCCTCAATTCTCCCCATTTATGGCTGCATTCATCTCCTCTAGGGGATAGGAGGAGTTTCCAGCAGTTTCAAAGGCTGAAGGGGGTTGATTAAGAGGGGAATTGGAGGTGGCCGAAATCACCTTTAATGGTGATAATGGCATTTCATACCATGGCCCTTCCCCTCCCTCTTCTGAAGCCTTTAAAAGCTTCCCTAGGTCTAGAGCGTCAGTTTCCCCTGCTTACCTGAAGGATTCGGGCGACTTGGTGTAGAAATCGCAGAGCTCGCAAAAATGGAGATCGGCAATGGCGAGTTCCCTATCGGCAAGGCATCAGGCTTCAAGCAAGGTCCGATTCTCTTCCCCTACCTCAGTGGTTAGATCTTAATCTGACTGGGTCTTGATTTGAGTTCAATCGGGCTCAAATTGTGCACTCAAGGGTGCTCGTTTTCGAGCACAGTTTTCCTCCCCGAAACCCCGACTCCGGCCACCACCGGCCGGCAAACGACCCCCTATCGACGGCCACCACCTCAACGGAGGTGGTGGTGGCACTTGCCGGCCAGGGGGAAACGAGGGTGGCCGGGAAATCAAGGTTGAAGGCGGCCCAGGCGCGGGCTATCAGAGCCGTTGATCCATCGGAGAAGACGACCCGATGCCGTCCAAACTGCTTCAAGATTCGTGCAGGAATCATTTGAATGATTGAAATGATTATTATTATTATTATGTGTATTATGTCACACTTTGAGACAGATTTTGTGACCCGATTTTAAGGCCCTTAGGGGCCATAATTCGAAAAATGCCCAGAGATAACTTTTGTAGGCCTTGGTGTCTACTTTCTAATGGGAGTGAAATCAAGCTATTTGGTTAAGCATTGGACCCACAGCACTCATTCTAGTGAGGCTGGTCAAAACTCAAACCAGACTTTAAAACTAGGATAACTCTTAAATGGCAAATCTGATGGAGTTGATATTTTGGCTATGCATCCATATGTCCTATACCTAGATTAGGTTTGAGTATCAGATTTTTAGGAGTTAATTTTCCTAAAGTTTTTGTAGAAATTTAATAATCCCTACACAAATTATTTGGAGGACCAAATGACCTCCAATCTCCACCAAACTTTGGTGGGGTGCTATTAGGGTCATGAAAAGCCCCTGGTTAAAATATCAACTCAGTTGGAGTTCATTTGGTTGGGTAACCTTTAAGTCAAAGTTTGTCCATTAAGGGGAAAAATTGTGCTTAGGGGACATTTAGGGTTTTTCATGATAATCCACCTCCAAAAGGAGTGGGCCCTTGTCCACTGCCCTAGTATCACCCAAAGCACCTCCAAGAGTGTTATGGAGTCATGGGGAGTTGGTTTGCCCTAGGACTTGGGGTAGGAGCACCTTGGGGTGCAAATAGCCAAGTAAAGAATCATTGGCCAATTAGGTCCTTTGAGACTTGAGACTTCTTAGGAAGGTCAGTGGGATGAAGTTGAGACCCCATGAGGAGTTTGGTGGGCATTGGAGTTGTTTTGCTCAAGGTCATAGGGTTGATCCCTATGGGGTGGAATTTGGGGTTGTGAAGGACATAGGGGAGTTTGTCCTTGGAGAGGGGTGTGTTGGACTCCTCTGAGTGTTATAAGTGATATGATGCCCTCACAAGAAGTTTGGGTGGATTTGGATAGGTTTAGACCCTAACCCTAGGTTAAACCCTAATGTGGTGCAAATAGAGGTCAATGAAGGGAGTAGGGTCAAACCCTAGTGGTTTGACCTAAAGTTTTGGTGGGTAGGTCATAGTGACCAGAGAAGACTCCCTTGTGAGTTTGAAGGGGTTTGGAGTTGTCTAACCCAGGTAATAAATCCTTGGGTAGATTTGTAAATAAATGGAATTTGGAGATCTAGGAAGAAATAACACTTAGGGAATCACCATCTTCTGTCACCCACTTGTTTTTGAGGTTATGAATCTCTGGAGTTCCTACTAGAGCTATTGGAGAAGGTTAGACCCTAACCCTAGGCTAAACCCTAATGGGGTGCAATTAGAAGCTAATGAAGGAAGAGAGGTCAAACCTTAATGGTTTGACTTGAAATTTGGTGAAGGTGGCCTTAGTGACTAGGGAATGCTACTGTGAGAGTTTGGAGGAATTTGGAGTTGCCCATCCTAAGTAATAAACCCTTGGGTAGATTTGTAAATAATTAGGGTTTGGGATTTTAGGGAGAAATAGTACTTGTCAATCTACCATCTTCTGTAATATACATGGTTTTAATGATATAAATCTCTGGAGGAATTGGTTAGAACATGATCTAACCCTTGGAGGTCCAAATTGTAATATTTCACATTGTTGGCAATTTTTGGGATGATTCAATTTTAGGGTGTTAAATTACTGTAATTGCATGAAACTTTGCAGGATGTCTTTTCATACCAATATGTACCCACTGTAATTTTCTCATAATTTATGGATTAATATTTTTGGTATCTCTAGTTCATTTTGGAATTATTTACAAATATATCCTTTGAGGAAATTACAAATGTAACTTCTGTGTTATGTAATCAAACTTGGTAGACCTGAATATTTTAGTATGATTCACCACTGTATGAATTGGCATAAGATTGGGAGTCCATATGAGGGTACCTCCTTTGGAATTTATTGGTAATAAATGAGTTTTGGAATTTTTAAAAATAGTAAATCTTGCTGGTTTTTCCTACAAGTTTATACCTACTGATATTTAGGTACTCTTGATTTATGTACAAATTGGGGTAGGCACTGGAAGTCAGAAAAGTGCACTTGTAGTTCAAACTTGAGAAAATTGCCCTTTGAGAAATTGTTTAAAAATATTAATATTATGGGGAAAATTAGGAAACCCTGGATTTGATCTGATTTAAGTAGCATGGACTCCTAATAAATCCAGTAGGTCATAGAGTTGAGTATTTAGAGTACCTCCCTTCTTGAGGATCAAAACGTTAAGGGTGGTCTGCGTTTAGCAAATTGGTAGTTTTGGAGTTATAGGCCAATTTGGGATACCTTGTTGGAGGTGTGAGGATTTACTAGTGATCAAATGACTATGTGAGAAACCCTGGAGTTAGTTTGGGTTTGATGAGTCCTAGGGTGGTGGGGTGCCACCCTTGGGGTAGGTCATCTTGGGACTTGGCGAAAGATCGTCTTTTCCCCTAAGTGTCTTAAAGCACTTAGGTTTAGACCAGGTGAAATGTTAAGAGGGTTTCCTAAGGGTAGTAACTAATAAAATTAAGTGTCTTGGGAGTGGGAACTTTGGGGTGTCATCCCATAGTGGTTCCTCGTACCGTAGCGAGCCCCTCACATGGGTAACCCTCGGGAAGTCCAAGACTAACCCTAACTCATAGGAGTAAGACATTGTACAAGATTAACTAATAACACACTCATCCATACCCTGTGGTTTCGGAAGTTTAGTTGGATTGGTTGTCCGAGCGGTGGGCTCGGTGGCTGTTGCAGCAGACTAGTTAGTCTGGGGAGCTTTTGGCTCGGAAGGTTATTGATGACGGGCAGGTTAGCCCGGGGAGCTTTTGGCTCGGAAGGTTATTGATGGCGGGCGGGTTAGCCCGGGGAACTCATGACTCAGAGATAGAAAGTAGAACATGTTGCATGTGCACTGAAGGTGGTGGGTCTTCGGTATTGGACGGTCGTTCACACCGACGTCAATACGTTGACTCGGCAAGTGTGGTTTTACACTTAGCCTTGATAGTCTGGCGGTCCAGTCAGCAAGAGTACGCAGACGCTCCGCGGGTATAGTGGAGGCGCACAATAGGTCTAGGTTGGGTAGTGTGAATGCCAACCTAGAGGTGGGCGGGGCCCAACCCACCGCTTCCGTTTGCCACTACGGGAGTATCCTGGGAGTCTAGCTCGCTCCAAAAAGGGGGAACTAAAGGTCTATGCGCATAGAGTCGTGGTGTGTGAGTTGCACTTGTATGTTCATAGCATAACAGCATACCTGCATGTCATAGCATAAACATTGCATTCAACCTACCCCTAACGTATAAGTCGGTTATGGGACTTCTTATACGGTAGGCCCTGCTAAACGACCCCTTGGTCTATAGGTTTGTATGGGCATTCCTATAAACCAATGGTTACTTTTATATTACTTGCTGCTTACTGTTCTTTATATACTTGTTACCATGCTTCATATTTATGTATACACCTGTGTAGCTCTAGTTCCGCCGTCACCTGCTCTTGTTTTTTTACCCCTTGTTATCTCTCTTTATTCAGTTAATATATGTGGACATTTACCTTTAAGGTTTATAATTCATGTGATTCTGTGGACTTGTCTTCTCTTTATTGTACTTTTCTTCGTGATCGAGTTGGCCGGCAGAATCGGCGTTTTGTGGTGACGATCTTCCCGAAAGAAGGTGTCACCGCAAAACGGCGGTTTCCTAAGACCCGGTGGTTTTTGCAAAAAAAAAAAAAGGGGTCTTACAAGTGGTATCAGAGGCCTCGATCCGAAGAAAAGAAGTCCACAAACCCTGGGCCACCCCGCGCAAGTTTAGTTTGAGGACAAACTAAGCAGCGGAAGCAGTGGTGTGCCCATATGGGAATCACATTGAAAAAGGTCCACTTTTAACTGAATCTTCTTAGTCAAATCTCTTTACGAGCGTTAAGTTTTCTTTTGTAGCCTGCGGCGAACCCTGCCCCCAGCAGAGAATACCTCCGGCTACAAAGATCTTTTTAGATAATACCTTAGTTAATGAGTTAGACTCAACCCCACTAGGACACGTGACTTACTAGGACAATTTATACCATGACCTAGTCTGAAATAGACCGTAGGTGTAGCTTTTGGTGAAAGTACGAGGCTACCCCAAAAAAAAAAAGCTGGAGAAAGAGAGATTGGCACATAAGCATAATGGTATGAGACTCATAGGCTCAATCATCGTATTTGTGACAAGATTATATTAAGACAACCACCGCGACAAACACCGAGGGTCGGATTAGAATTCAAGTTTAGAAGATACCTGTTAGGGATTGGATGACATTTTGACCCTGATAAGGTTGTCGTAGAAGGTACCTGCAAGAGCCCAAGTTGTGGAATTCACCATTAAGCCCCAAGATAGAACCCCAAGTCTAAGGTTGTATGCCCTAAGAATTGTTTGCATGTTTGGGATAAATATAACTTGGTGATATTGAAGACACTTCGCCCAAAGATAGATAGAGGCTAATCTTTTGTTTATTGGGGGCTTGTCCTTTGTTTATTGGGGCTTACCTTTTGTTTATTGGGCAAATTATTGGCAGACTTAGATTTCCTTTAGACCTAAATTAGAGAATTTTTTGTGGCGTGAACAAAATAATTTTGAAGTCGATCTTACTTGAGAAAAGATGAGACGGTGAAACAGTATGTTTGGGATGATGATCGGTGGTAGTACCAGGGCAAAGGTTAGACATCAGTTGGGTCGGACAACAACTTGCCCTTAGTTGAATCATTGGAAATGTAAAGTCGCCAGGATTAATCATTTAAGGATGTCGATGTCCTAGGATAGAAGTTAAGGGCGGAGATTATATCTTACAAGTTGTAGTTGAAGTTCTTGTGACTTCAAGCTTTCGGAAGTGATTAACTCATGTCTTGTTAAAAATCATGCCCCGACATGGTTGAAAAATTTTGTCTACAATAATAATGCTTAGACCTTGGGAGCTTTGATGATAAATAACCAGAGATCTTAGACGATGACTTGTTAGATTTGGAATATAATGTTTGATTTCACTATGGTAAGAATGATCTAAGTTTATCTCGCTTTAGACCATTTGAGAGTGATCAAGACTAGCATAAGTGGAAGTGACAGGACTTTGGAGAAAGGAACGTGATAATATTTCCTTGATAAAATTGAATTGTGAAAAACCCCAAGGTGTCAAAATTTTGTCGTTATGAATAGAATTTCATGAAGAAAGCGATTGAGAGTCATCTTATCATCGTGATTGGTTAGCTTATACTCATAAAAGTTCACAGGTGCACCCCCATTAATATTTAAGGATGGGATTGGGACGCTAAACGATTTGATTTAATCCCATCAATAGTAAGAAGTAGACAAGTGGTGGAGTAGAGATGATTGATTTCTCGGATGTGCCTGAAAGAGTAAGAATGTAGATATGAGGAGAAAACTTTAGAGGCATAATAGTCTGCCCAGGTTAGAGTGGAAGTTTGAGGATAAATTGACCAAGGTAGCAAGATCACCCCGGTCAGGAAAGATGATTCGACGGTGCGGGTCTTGCGGCGCAAGAAGATTCCAGAAGTTAAGACATATGGTAAATTAGGGTCAGAAGGAGCACAGCTTGGGGTCACTAGTGCTAGTGTGGTATAGATAGTTGGTGCTCTTCGAGCCAGGAATAACTTTGACTCTTAGGGGATGTTACGTTCAGTCACTCGCGGTGAAAACCCCGCAAGCCTAACCTGAATTTCGAGGACGAAATTATTTTTTTTGTTTATTGGGATTTGTAACATCCCCCAGACAGCTAGACCCCCCAGGTGAATCTGTCCTGACAAGGTCATGACAGGCCTTGGTAGTGTAGAAATCCCTTTGACTTAGGCAAGATTAGGGTTGAAAGTGCCTTGGACTGCAAATAGCAATTTCCAGTGACCAAGCTTAGGGTTGGACTTTAGGGCCTCAACTTGACCATTTGGCCCCACCATGGTATCCCTAACCCTTTAGGGGTCCCCTTAGGGCACCAAGGACCCATTGGGGTCAACCAAAGAGGCCAAATTGACCAAAGTCAACCCTAACCCTAAATTGGTCAAAGTAGCCTAATTAGAGTCAATTAACCCTCACCATGCCAAAATTGACCACTCATCTAGGTCTAGAATATCATGAGAGACCTAGTGGACCCAAAAGCCCCATCATGGGACCCCCAATGGTGCAAATTGACCAAAATGCCCCTTTAGGTCAAAAATGGCAATTCTTCATTAAAAGCCCTAATTGACCATCACCATGTTAAATTGACCCTACCCTTAGGGTTATCATGTCATAGGGGACCCAGTGGACCAAAAAGCCCCTTGACTGGGTCAACCCTAGGGCTCAATTTGACAAAAGTCAACTTAGCCTGCTTTGGTCAAATCAACTTGAATTGGGTCAACCAAGACTCATGTGACCAAATTGACCCCACCAATAGTTTCTAAACCTAATTTGGAATCCAAGGGACCCAAAAGCCCCATCCTAGGGTCACCCAATTGTTCAATTTGACCAAAAGTCAAACTTGCCCAAATTAGGTCAAATCTCTTAAACCTAGCCCAATCCCTTTGGGCTAAGCCCAAATTGGCCCCTTGACCATCACCCTTGGCTGGTAATTAACCCAGGAGAGAGAGGAAAGTCGGCCATGATGAGTAGGAGAGAGAAAATTGAGTTTGGGGGAGAGAGAAAGATGAGGCCATCAATGGAGGAAGGTGAAACCCCCCTCAATTCTCCCCATTTATGGCTGCATTCATCTCCTCTAGGGGATAGGAGGAGTTTCCAGCAGTTTCAAAGGCTGAAGGGGGTTGATTAAGAGGGGAATTGGAGGTGGCCGAAATCACCTTTAATGGTGATAATGGCATTTCATACCATGGCCCTTCCCCTCCCTCTTCTGAAGCCTTTAAAAGCTTCCCTAGGTCTAGAGCGTCAGTTTCCCCTGCTTACCTGAAGGATTCGGGCGACTTGGTGTAGAAATCGCAGAGCTCGCAAAAATGGAGATCGGCAATGGCGAGTTCCCTATCGGCAAGGCATCAGGCTTCAAGCAAGGTCCGATTCTCTTCCCCTACCTCAGTGGTTAGATCTTAATCTGACTGGGTCTTGATTTGAGTTCAATCGGGCTCAAATTGTGCACTCAAGGGTGCTCGTTTTCGAGCACAGTTTTCCTCCCCGAAACCCCGACTCCGGCCACCACCGGCCGGCAAACGACCCCCTATCGACGGCCACCACCTCAACGGAGGTGGTGGTGGCACTTGCCGGCCAGGGGGAAACGAGGGTGGCCGGGAAATCAAGGTTGAAGGCGGCCCAGGCGCGGGCTATCAGAGCCGTTGATCCATCGGAGAAGACGACCCGATGCCGTCCAAACTGCTTCAAGATTCGTGCAGGAATCATTTGAATGATTGAAATGATTATTATTATTATTATGTGTATTATGTCACACTTTGAGACAGATTTTGTGACCCGATTTTAAGGCCCTTAGGGGCCATAATTCGAAAAATGCCCAGAGATAACTTTTGTAGGCCTTGGTGTCTACTTTCTAATGGGAGTGAAATCAAGCTATTTGGTTAAGCATTGGACCCACAGCACTCATTCTAGTGAGGCTGGTCAAAACTCAAACCAGACTTTAAAACTAGGATAACTCTTAAATGGCAAATCTGATGGAGTTGATATTTTGGCTATGCATCCATATGTCCTATACCTAGATTAGGTTTGAGTATCAGATTTTTAGGAGTTAATTTTCCTAAAGTTTTTGTAGAAATTTAATAATCCCTACACAAATTATTTGGAGGACCAAATGACCTCCAATCTCCACCAAACTTTGGTGGGGTGCTATTAGGGTCATGAAAAGCCCCTGGTTAAAATATCAACTCAGTTGGAGTTCATTTGGTTGGGTAACCTTTAAGTCAAAGTTTGTCCATTAAGGGGAAAAATTGTGCTTAGGGGACATTTAGGGTTTTTCATGATAATCCACCTCCAAAAGGAGTGGGCCCTTGTCCACTGCCCTAGTATCACCCAAAGCACCTCCAAGAGTGTTATGGAGTCATGGGGAGTTGGTTTGCCCTAGGACTTGGGGTAGGAGCACCTTGGGGTGCAAATAGCCAAGTAAAGAATCATTGGCCAATTAGGTCCTTTGAGACTTGAGACTTCTTAGGAAGGTCAGTGGGATGAAGTTGAGACCCCATGAGGAGTTTGGTGGGCATTGGAGTTGTTTTGCTCAAGGTCATAGGGTTGATCCCTATGGGGTGGAATTTGGGGTTGTGAAGGACATAGGGGAGTTTGTCCTTGGAGAGGGGTGTGTTGGACTCCTCTGAGTGTTATAAGTGATATGATGCCCTCACAAGAAGTTTGGGTGGATTTGGATAGGTTTAGACCCTAACCCTAGGTTAAACCCTAATGTGGTGCAAATAGAGGTCAATGAAGGGAGTAGGGTCAAACCCTAGTGGTTTGACCTAAAGTTTTGGTGGGTAGGTCATAGTGACCAGAGAAGACTCCCTTGTGAGTTTGAAGGGGTTTGGAGTTGTCTAACCCAGGTAATAAATCCTTGGGTAGATTTGTAAATAAATGGAATTTGGAGATCTAGGAAGAAATAACACTTAGGGAATCACCATCTTCTGTCACCCACTTGTTTTTGAGGTTATGAATCTCTGGAGTTCCTACTAGAGCTATTGGAGAAGGTTAGACCCTAACCCTAGGCTAAACCCTAATGGGGTGCAATTAGAAGCTAATGAAGGAAGAGAGGTCAAACCTTAATGGTTTGACTTGAAATTTGGTGAAGGTGGCCTTAGTGACTAGGGAATGCTACTGTGAGAGTTTGGAGGAATTTGGAGTTGCCCATCCTAAGTAATAAACCCTTGGGTAGATTTGTAAATAATTAGGGTTTGGGATTTTAGGGAGAAATAGTACTTGTCAATCTACCATCTTCTGTAATATACATGGTTTTAATGATATAAATCTCTGGAGGAATTGGTTAGAACATGATCTAACCCTTGGAGGTCCAAATTGTAATATTTCACATTGTTGGCAATTTTTGGGATGATTCAATTTTAGGGTGTTAAATTACTGTAATTGCATGAAACTTTGCAGGATGTCTTTTCATACCAATATGTACCCACTGTAATTTTCTCATAATTTATGGATTAATATTTTTGGTATCTCTAGTTCATTTTGGAATTATTTACAAATATATCCTTTGAGGAAATTACAAATGTAACTTCTGTGTTATGTAATCAAACTTGGTAGACCTGAATATTTTAGTATGATTCACCACTGTATGAATTGGCATAAGATTGGGAGTCCATATGAGGGTACCTCCTTTGGAATTTATTGGTAATAAATGAGTTTTGGAATTTTTAAAAATAGTAAATCTTGCTGGTTTTTCCTACAAGTTTATACCTACTGATATTTAGGTACTCTTGATTTATGTACAAATTGGGGTAGGCACTGGAAGTCAGAAAAGTGCACTTGTAGTTCAAACTTGAGAAAATTGCCCTTTGAGAAATTGTTTAAAAATATTAATATTATGGGGAAAATTAGGAAACCCTGGATTTGATCTGATTTAAGTAGCATGGACTCCTAATAAATCCAGTAGGTCATAGAGTTGAGTATTTAGAGTACCTCCCTTCTTGAGGATCAAAACGTTAAGGGTGGTCTGCGTTTAGCAAATTGGTAGTTTTGGAGTTATAGGCCAATTTGGGATACCTTGTTGGAGGTGTGAGGATTTACTAGTGATCAAATGACTATGTGAGAAACCCTGGAGTTAGTTTGGGTTTGATGAGTCCTAGGGTGGTGGGGTGCCACCCTTGGGGTAGGTCATCTTGGGACTTGGCGAAAGATCGTCTTTTCCCCTAAGTGTCTTAAAGCACTTAGGTTTAGACCAGGTGAAATGTTAAGAGGGTTTCCTAAGGGTAGTAACTAATAAAATTAAGTGTCTTGGGAGTGGGAACTTTGGGGTGTCATCCCATAGTGGTTCCTCGTACCGTAGCGAGCCCCTCACATGGGTAACCCTCGGGAAGTCCAAGACTAACCCTAACTCATAGGAGTAAGACATTGTACAAGATTAACTAATAACACACTCATCCATACCCTGTGGTTTCGGAAGTTTAGTTGGATTGGTTGTCCGAGCGGTGGGCTCGGTGGCTGTTGCAGCAGACTAGTTAGTCTGGGGAGCTTTTGGCTCGGAAGGTTATTGATGACGGGCAGGTTAGCCCGGGGAGCTTTTGGCTCGGAAGGTTATTGATGGCGGGCGGGTTAGCCCGGGGAACTCATGACTCAGAGATAGAAAGTAGAACATGTTGCATGTGCACTGAAGGTGGTGGGTCTTCGGTATTGGACGGTCGTTCACACCGACGTCAATACGTTGACTCGGCAAGTGTGGTTTTACACTTAGCCTTGATAGTCTGGCGGTCCAGTCAGCAAGAGTACGCAGACGCTCCGCGGGTATAGTGGAGGCGTACAATAGGTCTAGGTTGGGTAGTGTGAATGCCAACCTAGAGGTGGGCGGGGCCCAACCCACCGCTTCCGTTTGCCACTACGGGAGTATCCTGGGAGTCTAGCTCGCTCCAAAAAGGGGGAACTAAAGGTCTATGCGCATAGAGTCGTGGTGTGTGAGTTGCACTTGTATGTTCATAGCATAACAGCATACCTGCATGTCATAGCATAAACATTGCATTCAACCTACCCCTAACGTATAAGTCGGTTATGGGACTTCTTATACGGTAGGCCCTGCTAAACGACCCCTTGGTCTATAGGTTTGTATGGGCATTCCTATAAACCAATGGTTACTTTTATATTACTTGCTGCTTACTGTTCTTTATATACTTGTTACCATGCTTCATATTTATGTATACACCTGTGTAGCTCTAGTTCCGCCGTCACCTGCTCTTGTTTTTTTACCTCTTGTTATCTCTCTTTATTCAGTTAATATATGTGGACATTTACCTTTAAGGTTTATAATTCATGTGATTCTGTGGACTTGTCTTCTCTTTATTGTACTTTTCTTCGTGATCGAGTTGGCCGGCAGAATCGGCGTTTTGTGGTGACGATCTTCCCGAAAGAAGGTGTCACCGCAAAACGGCGGTTCTGGGCCTAAGACCCGGTGGTTTTTGCAAAAAAAAAAGGGGGTCTTACACCTTGTGCGTGCATTTTTAGGAAAAGTGTTCAACACGAAAGTTGTAGATCTCGACGAGATCTACAACTTTCGTGTTGAACATTTTTTCTAAAAATGCATGGACAAAGCGTATTTCTAAAAGGAGCGTAATAACTCGTACAAATTCCGGTGCACATAGCCAAAACTGCGGTGCTTTTAACACCTCCCAAATTTTATTGGCAAATCGTATTTAGCTATTGGTAAAATCAATTTATTTAGGGTTAACTCATTTTTCTTTTCTCCTTTATCACACTTATTGTCAGCCCAGCTATTCCCCCTTCGTGAAAGTCGTGCCCAACCCCATTCCCGATCGCGAGCCTCTTCGCTTCCTTCCTCAGCTCCGATCGCCGCTCACCACCGCCGCTCGCCACCTTCGTCGATGCTGGATCCCCCCAACCATGTGTTGCCACTCCTGATTCCTCCTTCCCCAAATCTAGGTCATTCGAAACTTCCTTTCCCTTTGAATTTTTTTTTTGCCGATTTCTCTTAGATCTGAGATGTTTTCATATCTATTTTTTGTTTTTTTTGTTGTTCATCTTCTACAAACCTATGTTTTCATGCCCCCTTTCTACCGTTTTTTTGGTTTAAATGATCTAATTTTTTAAAATTTTTGTAGATTCAAAATCTCTAATGGAGGAAGAAACCATGACTCTAATGTATTCTCCCAAATTTCAGCAGTTGCTTGTACACCTCAAAGTCTCCCTATGGACACGATGGAAAAAAATTGGTATTCCAACATATTTTCGAACTTCATTGGTGATGATGTTGCAAATATCTAATTTCTACATTCTATTCATTTATGCGTGCATTATTAACTGATATCTTTTGGATGTACAATTTTTGGCTAATTGGAAGGTTGTAAAACAATGGAGCTCTTAAGTATGGAGCAATATATGCAGCTAGTTTTGACGGCTCTTTTGGTTCTACTAGTTTTAACTAATTATTCATATACTATCTAACATATATATAGCTTTCTATAAATTTTTGAAGAATTTAGAAAGTTCTAATTATTGCAAATTTTGTATAACTTAGATTATATTGAATTAATTTTATTTATTTTTTCTCTTGGTCTGCCATTATCTGTCATTAACAATGAGCTGTTATTAGTGTAAATAAGTTTGCCAATAACACTGTCCTTTAATATTATATTATACCGAGTGATAGGCATGTGCTCCAACACTGTTCGCAGTTGCAACAGTCACCTAAGATCGTCGTGCGGAATCTACAATCCCACTGTCTATTTCCGCTAGAACAATTTTTTGCACATGATTGACCTAAAATACAGTCAGTATTAATCGTAGTACATAATTACGGGCGTATATTTTCAGGAATCACGATCATATGGCTATATTTGCTTCCGCACAGTGATACATGCACGTAATTATCCGACTCAGAAGCGACAATGTCATGGTGTGATGACACTGACGGCTCTCAGTCAATATCTAATAAACTGTACAATAAAAATATATACCCCACATCTTGCAACCTCACGCTTGACACCCTCCGCCACTCTCTCTCTCCCTTTCTATTCTCTCATTAGTTATGATTATATAATATAATAATTATGACAACTTAAAATTTTGATTTCAACAACTTGCTTTTTTACCTTTTTAGATGCATAATTATGCGGCAAAATATGATTTCATCCGCGCCGCACCGGTCGCACGGACGGCACCGCTCTGCCGCGAAAACAACGCGTTTGGTGGGGCCGTGGTCGAGCGGTTGAGATCCGCCCCGCCGCTAAATCCCGCGGAAAACGCGCGGATTTCATCTGCGCCGCGGGAACCGCGGTTGCGCCAAACGAGCAATGTTGAGAGCAAAATGTTTCAAGCTTTATTATTTTTATAGATCCTTAACAAAACTAAACTTCAAATTGGATGCATTCTTAATAATAATTGAATTTCTAGAAGCAATAACTATATATATACTCTTAATTATAACATCAAGTTGTTGGTTTCTACAAAAACAACATGATTGATCGAAATACCGACAATACTGATTGTTGCGGGTCGCTTAAGGCTCTTGGTAGACCGGTCGAATTGAACCACCTTAGCTCGGGAGCGAACTAAGCGCGCAAACAGTCACAGAGAAATTCGTTGAACACACTGGGACGTTTTAACGTGGAAAAACCCGGAAATGGTAAAAAAACCACGCGGCCGGGGCGGTGCCGACCAAATTTCACTATCTTCTGAGATGTTACAATCCGGTGTTTAGAATTCGAGCGCGACAGGTCGCCGCTCGTTACAATATTAGGGAGAGAGAGAGAGAGAATGATCCAAGGGTGACAGGCCACCTCTCGAAAGAAACTAAGTCTTTTCCTTCTGAGAACAGTAGAGAACGAAAGTGAGAATGCCTTGTCCGCTTTCGTGAGAACGAAAGTGAGACTGCTGTGTCCGCTTTCGTGAGAACGAAAGTGAGACTGCCGAGTCGCCTTTCGGGATGAAGGAAAACTTCAAGTCTACGAAGGAGATCTTCAAGCGCTGAAGGAGAAATCCGTGGAAATCTTCAAGGAGCTCTCTCTGGTCATCCACGCGGAGTCCTCTCAAATGAAGCCTAGGGGGTCCTTTTATAGCTTTGGCCGGGGGTAGCCCGGTAATTTTGCCGTTGTAACCGCCATAACCACCTGGGAGGACGAATCATATTTTCCGGTTCAGAGCCCACGGATCACCATTTTTCGTAAATGACCATCCTGCCCTTCGAGGAAATGCGACAAGCTGTTCCTGAAAAGTGAGAAACTGAAAAGACAAAAAGTGAGCGAGCCGAGTCTGGAAAGTGAGCGAGTCGGAAATGTGAGCATGCTAGAAAGACAAAAAGTGAGCGTGCCCGAAATGTGAAAGTGCTCTGAGCGCGCTCAGAAGTGCTCTGTTCGCGTAACGAACGGGGAATTGCTCTGAACAGAGCCCGAAAAGCGGGCGGCGAACCGGAAGAGGGGGACTAACCCCAGCCTTGCTACGGGGGAGAGCGGTTGGACCGCATCTAAAGGCGGGCGAGGCGCGGCCGCACCCGAGGGAGGGGCGCGGCTTGGCCGCACCCCACATGGGGTGCGGCTTGGCTCGGCCGCACCCAAGGGGGTGCGGCCACCCCTCATGGGGTGCGGTTTGGGCCGCACCCCAAGGGGGTGCGCCTTGGCCGCACCCTCATGGGGTGCGGTTTGGGCCGCACCCCAAGGGGGTGCGGCTATTCGCACCCCACTAGTGGGGTTCAGGCTAGTCGCACCCCAGTAGTGGGGTTCGGTTATGGCGGGGCGCGGCGGAAATGGTGGCTTCAGTTTCTTCAACTTGGGTGATCATGAGGTGACCACTGGCCCTACCTCTCGCTAGTGCAGTTTTTCCTAGACGCACCCCAAAGCATCTACGGATATGTAACATAAGCCCCCCAAACCTTCGGAGTCCGGACTTCTGCGCGGAGGAGTTCGGAGGTTTTTATTTTTCTGTGGCGACTTTGATCATTGTTATCTTCGTGGCGTGCTGGGGATCGTTGCTCGGCCTTTGTTATGAGCGAAGCTTTTATCTTGCCTTGATAGGTTGCAGGTGTGCTGTCCAGCGGTTGTGTTGGAGGTTGCGGTGAGCCTGCCTTTTTAGAGTCGGTACCTGAGTAGCTTGATGGTCTTCCAAAAATGTTAGATAAGTTTGCGTGAGTCTGGGCTCACGACTTTTCATAAATTTGCGCAAGTCTGGGCTCGCGGCTTTTATATAATAAATTTGGCCGGTGAATAGCGAGTGTATTCAAACCGTGGGCGAACGTAAGAGGGGCAGGCCCTTACGACGTCGGGACTCTACGGCGGAAGAGAATGACGAACCTTCAATCGACGGCGGTGCGAAGTCCCCGGGGCAGGGCCCTGAGATGGCCGGTGAATAGCTGGTGTATTCAAACCGGGGGCGAACGTACGGGGGGCAGGACCCTACAACGCCGAGACTCTACGGCGGAGGAGAAGGGCGAACCTTCAATCGACGGCGGTGCGAAGTCCCTAGGGCAGGGCCCCAACATGGTCGGTGAATAGCTTGTGTATTCAAACCGGGGGCGAACGTAAGGGGGGCAGGCCCCTACGACGCCGAGACTCTACGGCGGAGGAGAAGGGCGAACCTTCAATCGACGGCGGTGCGAAGTCCCTAGGGCAGGGCCCAAACATAAAAAAAAAAATTCTTAATTGGATATAGGTGTCAAAGCACACATTTTTATAGTAGGAAATCGTTTTGCGCATAGTTTTTGTAACACAAGATAAGTTCGCACGAGTCTGCGCTCGCGGCTTTGCATAGAAATTATAAGATAAGTTTGCACGAGTCTGAGCTCGCGGCTTTGTACATAATAGGTAATATAAGATAAATTTGCACGAGTCTGCGCTCGCGACTTTTCGCGTGATAGAAGACTTTGTATTACTGGTAAAAGCGGCGCAGGTTCTGGGCGTTCCAGGTGCGTGGTAGAGTCTTCCCTTCCGCTGTTCTGAGCCTGTATGTTCCGGGCTTTACGACCGTAGTGACAACGTATGGGCCTTCCCATGTCGGTGAGAGCTTATCTCCTTGGGGGCCTTTGTCGGCTGCCTCGATGCTGCGTAAGACGAGATCTCCCACGTTGATTGGCTTAGGCTTCACCCTCCTGTCATAGATTCGGGCTACACGCCTTTGGTAGGATGCGGCACGTTGGGCGGCGTCGTCCCGGACTTTGGGGATTAGGTCGAGATTTTCCCGTGGCAGGCCGTCATTCTTGCTGGGATCGAAGGTTAGTACTCGAGTGCTCGGAACGCCGATGTCAATGGGGATGACAGCTTCAGTACCGTAACAGAGGTTATATGGCGTCTCCCCTGTAGGAGTCCTCTCTGTTGTCCGATCTGCCCATAGTACGTTTGGGAGTGCGTCTACCCATTGTCCCCCAGCTTCTTCCAGGCGCGTCTTCAACCCTTTGAGGATGGTGCGGTTCGTAACTTCTACTTGTCCGTTGGTTTGCGGATGTGCTACGGCGGTATGACGAAGGTCGATCCTCAGGTCCTCGCACATCTTAGTGAAGGACTTCCCAGTGAACTGAGTGTCGTTGTCGGCAATGATTGTTGCTGGGATACCGAAGCGGCAGACGATGTTCTTCCAGACAAATTGTTTAGTGTTCTCTTCTGTGATTTTGGATATGGGCTCCGCTTCTACCCACTTGGTGAAGTAATCGATGGCTAAGATGATGAACTTCCTCTGCCCGGATGCTGGAGGTAGGGGGCCGAGGAGGTCGATTCCCCATTGCGCGAACGGCCACGCACTTTGGAGTGTGGAGAGCGCGACTGGGGGCTGATGAGGTACGTTGGCATGCAGCTGACAGCTCCTGCACTTTTGGACTAGCTCGGCTGCGTCCCTCTTCATTGTTGGCCAGTAGAAGCCTTGGCGTAGTATCTTTTGTGCCAACGCCTTCCCGCCTAGTTGCTCTCCGCAGACTCCCCCGTGCACTTCTCTGAGGGCGTAGTCTGCCTCGCCCGCCGGTAAGCACTTGAGGTATGATCCCGAGAACGCCCGCTTGTAAAGCTCCCCGTCTACAATAGTGAATGATGCCGCCCGCATCCGTAATCTTCGCGCTTCTAAGCGATCTTCAGGGAGGTGTCCGTGCTCGAGGTAAGCTCGTAATGGGGTCATCCAGGATGACTCTTCCTGGTGGATGGTTGCGACTTCCCACGGACCTTGAATACTCGGAATCATAATCTCTTCTATTCGGCGTCTTCGAGACTGGTAGCTGGAGGGTGAAGTGGCGAGTTTGGATAGAGCATCAGCCCTGGAATTCTGCTCCCGGGGAATGTGTAGAATTTGATACGACGGGATCTTCTGGAGGAGTAATTTTGCGAATGCGAGGTATTTAGCCATCTGGTCATTCTTGGCCTCGTAGTCTCCTTCGACTTGTGAGACTACGAGTTGAGAGTCTGCGTAGATAGTTAGGTTCTCTACTTTGCAATCGATGGCGAGCCGAAGACCGGCGATCAGCACCTCGTACTCTGCAATGTTGTTTGTCGCGGGGAACTTCAACCGGAGGCCGTAATCCAAGGTAATCCCATCGGGACTTATGAGGAGCAGTCCCACTCCGGCCCCTTCAGCTCCAGAGGCACCGTCGACATAGAGAGTCCAACGGGGGCTAGTGGTGTCTTCGACGGGAGATGCTTCTGGTGGGGTGGTGTACTCTACAACAAAGTCGGCGAGTACGTGTGACTTGATGTCTGGTTGGGGCAGGAATTGGATGTCAAACTCGTCGAGTTCTACGGCCCACTTCACTAGTCTTCCTGAGACTTCTGGTTTCTGGAGGATTGCTCGCAGTGGGAGTTGTGTCAACACTTTTACTATATGAGCCTGGAAGTAGGGCCGAAGCTTCATCGCCGAAAAGACAAGGGCCAAAGCTGTCTTGTCCGCTGCTGGATATCTGGTTTCGGTGTTGGAGAGGACTTTGCTGAGGTAGTAGATTGGTCGTTGCACCCCTCCTTCATATTTCACGAGCACTGAGCTAAGAGCCATAGGCGACACTGCCAGGTATAAAAATAGGGTTTCTCTGGGGGTGGGCTTTGACAGAAGCGGTGGCGAAGCCAGGTATTGTTTGAGTAGTTCAAACGCCACCTGACACTCGTCAGTCCACTGGAAGCCGGAGTGGCGCGCTCCCCGGAGGATTTTGAAGAAGGGGAGGTACTTGTCTCCCGTTCGTGACAAGAAACGGGATAGCGCAGCGATCCTCCCATTCAGGCGTTGCACTTACTTAATTGAGCGAGGTGGCGACATATCCTCTAACGCCTTGATCTTCTCGGGGTTGGCCTCAATCCCCCGATGGGTTACCATGAAACCTAAGAACTTTCCCGCCGTCACACCAAACGCGCACTTGCTGGGATTGAGCCGCATCTGGAAGCGACGGAGAAGTTGAAAGCACTTTCCCAAGTCTTTCAAGTGGTCGCAACGGTGGACGGCTTTCACCAGCATGTCGTCCACGTAAACCTCCATCGTTTCCCCGATGAGATTTTTGAAGACCTTGTTCATTAGCCTTTGATAGGTGGCTCCGGCATTTTTGAGACCGAAGGGCATCACCTTGTAGCAGTAGACTCCTCAGTCGGTGCGGAAGGCGGTATGCTCCTCGTCCACGGGGTTCATCCTTATCTGGTTGTAACCTGAATAGGCATCCATGAAGCTGAGTAGCTCGTGGCCGGCCGTCGCGTCGACGAGCTGGTCGATTCTCGGGAGGGGGAAGCTGTCCTTTGGACATGCCTGGTTCAGATTGCTGTAGTCGACGCACATTCGCCATTTCCCGGAGGCCTTTTTCACCATGACCACGTTGGCAAGCCACGTGGGGTATTCCGCTTCGCGTATGAACCGTGCCTCGAGGAGTTTAGCTACTTCCTCCTCGATCGCTTTCAGTCGCTCGGGGGCAAAGTTCCTCTTCTTTTGAATTACAGGCCTGCAGGCAGGATTGATGTTTAAAGAGTGATAAATGACTTCAGGATCTACCTCGGGCATGTCTTCCGGGCTCCAAGCGAAGATGTCTTTGTTCTCTTATAGGAAGGTTGTGAACTCTTCTCGTTCTTCTTGCGACAAGAGCGACCCGACCTGGACAGTCCGAGTCGGGTCTTGCTGGGAGAGTGGCACTTCTACTAGTCCTTCAACGGGTGCTCCTCGCTGCAAAGTAGCTTCGTCTCGTAGATCGAGGTTATTGATGTTGAGAGCGGTTGCCTTCACTGGTTGAGCCTGCTTCAGATAGCAGGTTCTAGCTGCCTCTTGGTTTCCTCTTAGGACCCCTATGCTCGCGGCGGTCGGGAACTTCATAGCCAGATGCGGAATGGATGGGACTGCTCCGAAGATAGACTGGAGCGGTCTCCCGAAGATGGCATTATAGGCGGAGGTGGATTCCACCACCACGAACTGGATGCTGTGCGTTGACTGTCTTGGAAACTCGCCCAATGTGACTAGGAGAGTGATCATGCCTTGAACAGGGACAGGTCGATTGTCGAAGCCGTAGATGGGCCCGGCCGCAGGGCTGAGCTGATCCTTTGTGAGCTTCATATTTTTCAAAGTAGAAAGGAACAGAACATCAACTGAGCTTCTGTTATCGACCAATATTCTCTTCACATTGAAGCAAGGATCCTCAATCCCTGCGCTGATCACGAGTGGATCCTGGTGCGGTAGTCGTAATCCTTGCAGGTCTTCTTCCCCGAAAGCGATCGTAATGTCCTGTTTGAGCTTCTTGTCTTCGTGGTCCCTCGGGGGTTTGGCTATCGAGAGGATTTGCGCCGCCAGGACGGGAGGTCCAGCGATCGTTTCGATTTCTCCCACCATCTGCCTTCCTCCTTGCGCGCCCCAGGGAGCGGGAGGCTATTCCCTTGCATCCCTAGGCTGTTGAGGCTGATTGGGAACCTGGCCTTGTAGGAATCTCCCTAGGAGTCCCTAGCGGACGAGACGCTCGATTTCGTCTTTAAGTCTGGTACACTCTTCAGTGGTATGCCCGGTTCCCCGATGGAACTCGCAGTACCTGGACTGGTCGCCCCTTGGGTTTGGGGCTAACGCCCGAGGTGCGCGGAGTTCTGGGTTGTTTTGAATGACGTAGAGTACATTCGTTCTAGTAGTGTTCAACGGGGTGTAGGTCCTGGGCGGCTGCGGTCCCAGGTCTCTTCGGGGGTCACGGCGACGTTCGTCACCACGGCGCTCCTCGCCGCGTCGTTCATCTCGTCCGCGAGGGGCTTGGTCTGAACCCCTCTTCCTTCCTTGGCTTCCTTCGAACTACCGACGGTGTGCTTCGATGGCCTCGTCAGCAGCTATTTGAGCTTCAACTCGGTGAACGAGGTCAGGGTAACTCGGTACGGTTTCTCTCATGAGAGCTGAGTAGAAGCCACTTGGGCGGAGTCCTCCAAGGAAAACTCCCCGCAGGAGCTCAGGGTCAACTCCTGGGATCTGTCGAGCCTCCGTAGTGAAGCGTCAGAAAAAATCTTTGAGTGTCTCTCCGTCGTTTTGGCGAATCCCTGAGAGGTGGGAGGGATCTCGGACAATTCTGCGGTTGGCTATGAATTGGTCCACGAACTGCTGCGCCATTTCGGTGAAGTTGTTGATGGCCCCATTCCGCAGAGAGTGGAACCAAGTGCGCGCCTGCCCCTTCAAGGTTGCCGGGAACACCTGACAGAGGAGCTGATCAGGGGCACTGTAAATCCTCATAACGGTGGTGAAGTGATTGACATGTTCCAACGGATCGTCCGTCCCATCGAATGTCTCGATGCTGGGAAGCTTGAATCCATTCGGGATTGGATGTGCCAAGACTTGAGGAGACAACGGGGAGCCATGGTGTGCGGGACGGCGGGCGAGAGTTGCGCGTCGTCCTGCTTGGGCATACTCTTCTTCTATCATGTCGCGTATTTCCTCTCGCGTGGCTCTTTCCAATGCTCGGACGGGAGCAGCTCTCCCTTGGCGGGGGTGATGGGGGTCAGCCTCCGGTCCTCTGACCGGCGGAGCAGGTTGAGCGGAGCTTGCAGCGTCGGAGAAATCTTCAGAGACTTCATCTTCCCGAACGGCTCCCTCGACCGGAGCATGATTCGGAGCTGGGGGCGGCGGAACGTTCAACGCTGGGGGTTGAACGGGAGCTCGAGGAGCCCCAAGATTTCTTACGAGAGCCAGCATCTCGGCTTGCTGCTCTTCCATTTGCCGAATGCGCCCTTCCAGCACCGACGCAGGCGTAAGCACTGCCTCTTCTGCGAGAGGCGCATTGATGAGCGAGTGGGAGGGGGCTGGGTCGACGCGCCCCTCCGGGATTGATCCTTTAGTGGTGCGAGCACTTCTTCTTGCCATTGCAATTGGCGACAAGTGCTACCTCTGATGAGTCTTTAGAGAACCTTGGGAATTCCTTCCCACAGACGGCGCCAAATTGTTGCGGGTCGCTTAGGGCTCTTGGTAGACCGGTCAAATTGAACCACCTTAGCTCGGGAGCGAACTAAGCGCGCAAACAGTCACAGAGAAATTCGTTGAACACACTGGGACGTTTTTAACGTGGAAAAACCCGGAAAGGGTAAAAAAACCACGCGGCCGGGGCGGTGCCGACCAAATTTCACTATCTTCTGAGAGGTTACAATCCGGTGTTTAGAATTCGAGCGCGACAGACCGTCGCTCGTTACAATATTAGGGAGAGAGAGAGAACGATCCGAGGGTGACAGGCCACCTCTCGGAAAAAAACTAAGTCTTTTCCTTCTTAGAACGGTAGAGAACAAAAATGAGAATGCCTTGTCCGCTTTCGTGAGAACGAAAGTGAGACTGCTGTGTCCGCTTTCGTGAGAACGAAAGTGAGACTGCCGAGTCGCCTTTCGGGATAAAGGAAAACTTCAAGTCCACGAAGGAGATCTTCAAGCGCTGAAGGAGAAATCCGTGGAAATCTTCAAGGAGCTCTCTCTGGTCATCCAGGCAGAGTCCTCTCAAATGAAGCCTAGGGGGTCCTTTTATAGCTTTGGCCGGGGGTAGCCCGGTAATTTTGTCGTTGTAACCGTCATAACCACCTGGGAGGACGAATCATATTTTCCGGTTCAGAGCCCACAGATCACCATTTTTCGTAAATGACCATCCTGCCCTTCGAGGAAAGGCGACAAGCTGTTCCTGAAAAGTGAGAAACTGAAAAGACAAAAAGTGAGCGAGCCGAGCCGGGAAAGTGAGCGAGTCGGAAATGTGAGCGTGCTAGAAAGACAAAAGTGAGCGTGCCCGAAATGTGAAAGTGCTCTGAGCGCGCTCAGAAGTGCTCTGAGCGCATAACAAACGAGGAATTGCTCTGAACGGAGCCCGAAAAGCGGGCGGCGAACCGGAAGAGGGGGGACTCACCCCAGCCTTGCTACGGGGGAGATCGGTTGGACCGCATCTAAAGGCGGGCGAGGCGCGGCCGCACCCGAGGGAGGGACGCGGCTTGGCCGCACCCCACATGGGGTGCGGCTTGGCTCGGCCGCACCCAAGGGGGTGCGGCCTGGCCGCACCCCTCATGGGGTGCGGTTTGGGCCGCACCCCACATGGGATGCGGCCTGGCTGCACCCCTCATGGGGTGTGGCTTGGCCGCACCCCAAGGAGGTGCGGCTTGGCCGCACCCCTCATGGGGTGCGGTTTGGCCGCACCCCCCACTATGGGGGGTGCGGCTATTCGCACCCCACTAGTGGGGTGCGGGCTAGTCGCACCCCAGTAGTGGGGTTCGGTTATGGCGGGGCGCGGCGGAAATGATGGCTTCGGTTTCTTCAACTTGGGTGATCATGCGGTGACCGCTGACCCTACCTCCCGCTAGTGGAGTTTTTCCTAGACGCACCCCAAAGCCTCTACGGATATGTAACACTGATAAAGCTGATAGTATTTTTTGAATACTGTGGTATTCCATGAAAACAACTCCGCCGTAGGATACCAGATCGTACGACTGTATTGTTTCTCCTACCTAAAACTAGGTGGAAGAAAACGCACTTAAAAAATTTTCCTTCATCCTCGGCGACATCTTCCCTAGCAGAACCATCTTCATGCTCAACAATGTTATATGCAGATTGCTTTTGGCTTTATGCAGGCCGTACATATATGCAGGTCGAATAATTATTCATGCAGACAATTTCATATCCACAGGTCATATTCAAAAACCAAATTCTGATGGCTCTGTCTTCATCTTCCCTTGAGAAATCGTAGTATTTTGATCTTCTTTCTTGTCCCTTTTGTCTCTTCCTAGCAAAGAGTGGAACGAGAGAAAATATCGGATTAATCAAAATTTGCAATTGGGTGATCTTCTACCACGAAGGCTTTAATTCTTGTCGGCCATTAACTCTCAGTGTTCCAAAACCGCTCGTGGATTTCGCCAACAAGCCCATGATATCACCGGATCATCACCTGAGTTTGATGGGTTGACCATCAGAGCCATTGTCCAGGCTGGAATCACCACCAACTGGGAGATCTTCCGTCGAGAGATATCAACGAGGAGCTGCAGCTCGCCCCTCTTGAAAAAATCATTGACAAACTCATAATTTTGCCTTTATATAAATAAAATGTGTAACTAAAAAGAAATATTACATATGAAATTGAAAAGAGAAAAACTAGTTTGAAATGACAAATTTCTTTTCGTATATTTGTATTACAAAACTCTACTGCACAAAAAAATGTGGGAACCGTATCAATACCATTAAATAAAAGAGTCGCGGGGCTACTCTTCAGGCGCATCCCTGGTCGGTGACCAGCAATCGCCTACCGGTAGGCCCAGGTGCCTGCACACAGCTATGCCCAATCTGCAATCGGCCCTCGCGGAACGCTCATGTCGGTCAGCGATTGGTGCGCAATAATATTTTTTTATAAAAAAAATTATAGCCATTTTTAATGAATTTTAGTGTGATGGGAGCAATCTGACACAGCGGACACCCGTGCCCCGCGCGACAGTACCTGCGTCGCTCGTCTTCTCCAGGACTTAGCGACGACGATGATGAAATAGAGCGAAGCTACGGTCCGGACACCGTCGTAAATTGCGCATTGAAAAATGAGTGATGCGAGTACTGTCGCGCGGAAAATGACGGTCCCCTGGCACGTGCCTGTTTGACAAAATAATTTTTATACAAAATTCCCTTGCCACCGTGGTCTCTTTCACTCCGGTAGCTTCCCAAAAGTAGGAGACATCAAAACAGAAACATTCCCGCAGTCATTTTGCGACCCAGTCGCATTCTGGATTTGTAGGGCGGTTCGATCCTTTATGCGGGCGAGCGCCGGCAGCGCGATGGTGGTGGTCTCGACTCCGCTCCCTTCCATCAACTTACTCTGCTTCCTGAACCTCCGAGGAATCAAATTTCGATCCCTCGACGAGCCGACAGTCTGAACTAAAGCTTGTTCGTCCGCTGATCCTGAAGCCGTCCTTGCTTGGATCTGCCGTAACCGTAGATCGGTTTCCGGGCGCCGGCACACCTTTCTCAGCGGCACTATTTCCTGCGATGAGGGTGAAAAATACGGAGCGACTTCAAATATCTGAAGGATAGCAGATTGTAGAAAGTTTATGATAGTTAAAGTAGTGGAATTGGACAACTGGAGCAAGAAATTTTCACCTTTAATTGCTGAACCACGAACAATTATTAAGCTCATTCAACGCATTTAGATTAGTCCTATTCAAAAAGCCCGACCGGGCCAGGTTGGGACCGGGCCGATCGGGCTCGGGCTTTTTGCCACCCAGGCTCGGGCCCCCTCTCAAAGAGAGAGCCTGCCAAGGCGCCCCAAGGCTGGCCCAGGCCCAGGCCGGCCCGGTTTTCCAATATGCGGAAAATCCCGCCAATATTGGAAATTCCGCCAGCAAGCGGGATTTCCAATTGGAATTCCCGCCCGGAGGCGAGATTTCCCGTGGCCTAAGTGTTGGGCCCAGGATAGGCCCGGTGCCCGGGCTTATTTGGGCCCGGCCCGGGCACCGAGCCAATATGGGGCCCTGTAAGGCCCCCAAGCCCGGCCTAGACCCAGGCCTGGCTTTTCCCGGGCCGGGCCTACCGGGTTTTTTTCGGGCCGGCCCCCAGGCCCTGTCTTTTTGAACACGTCTAATTTAGATGATTTAGAAGAGGTTGCATTTTATATAAGGGTTAATTAGCGGGACCTCCCCTGGGAGTTTGCATAATTACAGGTTGCACCCCTCTATCTTTCGAAATTACATTTACCTCCCCCTCCATGTTTCCCCAATTTACAAAAAAGCCCTTTCATATGGATGAAAAACGATAGAATCAGCAAAAATTACTTTATGATATTTCACTTTTATCATTTTATAAAGATTCTAGATTCATTACAAAAGGTAAAATGCAACGCACCTTTTTCAATGTAGAGTTATTATAGAAGATAAAATTTGAATATCATAAAATTATTTGGCATATTTTATCATTTTTCATAAATGAAAACGTCACACCTTTCAATGTAGAGTCATTACAAAGGGAAATATACTAAAATTGAAATATCATGAAATAATTTGGCTGATTTTATCATTTTTCATCCATATTTCTAACGGAAGCAGCATTTTTTGTAAACTAGGAAAACTTAAGAGGGGAGGTAAATCCATAAATGTAATTTCGAAAAATAGAGGGCGCAACCTGTAATTATGCAAACTCACAGGGGAGGTCCCTGTAATTCACCCTTATATATAATATAAAAAGTTAGAAAATCCAGCAATCAAACGAGTAGAGAAAGGATTAGGTAACATGGATAAAACTTGTTCAAATTGTTGTTTGTAGTGTAGGTTTAAGCCCTCGTGCGCCGCATGAACGAACGTAAAATAAGGATTCATAAAGTCCACCCTAAATACAGCCATCACTCGTCCCTGCCAGTGCGCAATGTTCGACGTCAACAATACCTACATTTCACTCACCGCCCCGCATTTCTGTAAACAAGGAGCGGTGAGTGAAACTCAACTGCGCATTAGAAGGGGCCCAGCGACAATGATACTGTTCTTGCTGTTGCACAAGAGGACCCCCTACAAGAATGCATATATACATATTCCCAAATTTCATCTCTCTCACCTCCTTTTGACATATAAAAGTTGTCCACAATGTCGCATAGTGCGTGTCGACCGTAGTGCCCGACGTCTCCCAATGACTTTTTTGTGGCAAAAAATGATTTTACACAAGAGACGACGAACTACACACATGAGAGATCGTAAACTTCTACTATTTTACGGTGCCTCCCGATGACATTATCAGCACTGAGTGACGGGGCGGGGTGTTGCCGCAGCACACTGCGCACAGAAAAGGCGCCGTAGATTTCCAGTATTTTAATGATGCATTGCACTGTATATTTCTAGTATTTTAATGATGCTATACATTGAACTTGTTGCCTGTGCTTGGTTTGATAATAAACAGAATCGAACAAAGAGATTCAGCTCAACAATAAACTCGAACAACGTCATGTTTCGTCCCGTTAGCAAAGTCGAAGTTTTTTCGTGTTTTGAATCGAAAGCTAATGAACTCAATCGAATAAAAAGAAAAATGTCGACGCAGTAAATCTCTATGAATCATGAAGTGAGAGAGAACTATGAACATGTGCAGAGTGTAGCTAGCATTGCCGCTGTTGGATTGCTAATGCACAATGAAAAGTTCAGAGCACTAGCTGATCCATCAACCCACCCAGATTGAAAGAAGGTTGCCTGTTGCTTAACTTATTTTCTTTATCAATTCCATGAAAGCTAAAGGAGGAGTAGAATACCAAAACGGCGGCGTACCTCATATTGGTCGTGGTCGTAGCGAACTAAGAATCTGCATCTACATCCGCGAACATCATGTCTTCGTCTATGTGCGTCCACGATGTGAGCATCAAAATAGAGAGCTTGTTCTTTACCTTCCTGCACAATGTGAAAATTGGCATGAACAAATAACCAACAGAAATTAGCTGTAAAAATAGATACTCTTGTACTAACAGATTTTCATCATCATAAGCAAGTAATATCCTTTAATATTACAAAAATATCTCATCATGATAAACATTTTTGGCCTAATAACAACAAGGATATTGCATTAACCATTAATATACATGTTTATGGTGGCAGTCAACATAGATTTCAAGCAGCCATGCCAATCACCAGTATTAAAGTGAGTTTTTGAAGTAAAAACACTTGGAAAAGTGCAGGAAACACAGTATAAATTAGTGTCCGCTTTGCTGCAGTTCGTAGTGCTCTGCGTTGTTAGTGCATTTCACTTGTACATGTAGGTTTTTTATTTCACTATTCAGTGTGCATTAACTCTAAGTTATGTTGGCCCATAGGGACGTACTGTATCTTTTTATCCATAGCTGCAGTCATGCCAATCACCAGTATTAAAGTGAGTTTTTGAAGTAAAAACACTTGTAGAAATGCAGGACACAGTATAAATTAGTGTCCGCTTTGCTGCATTTCGTAGTGCTCTGCGTTGTTAACGCATTTCACTTGTACATGTAGGTTCTTTATTTCACTATTCAGTGTGCACTAACTCTTAAGTTATGTTGGCCCATAGGGAAGGACTGTATCTTTTTATCCATAGCTGCCCGCCACCCTGAATGCTGGAGAGGCTCTTGTACAGAAGAAAGGGTGGAAGCAAACGAAAAGGAATACACAAACATGTGAAGTGTGGGAGATAGATGGTAAAAGGAGACATAATGAGGAAGCGGGTGAGCAGTACAAGAGCATGTATCCTTATGGAGAATGATGGGCAGATCATCAAAATCAGGAAAAGCATTAGTAGTGGGCGATTGGTTAAAGACATTTTGGCGAGCATGACGACGAGTGTAAACCTACAATGGGAGAGGTGGAGATGGTGGCGGTATAACAGAGGCAGGTGTACAATCAATAGGTACATTGGAAAGAGGTAAACTACGTGGTGTTGCTTGTGGAATTGAAGAGGAAAAGAAAGGTTGATCGTCGAGAAATGTAACATTCGCAGATGTCAAAACTTTCCAATCAGTAGGAGAGTAGCATAAAAGCCTCTTCTAATGTTTGAGAGTAGCCAACAAAGATAAGCCAACTTATCCAGAGGACCAAGATGATGAACAAAACACATACACTCAAAAACTCTAGGAGTTGGAGAAAATAGAGGTGTGGACAGAAAGAGGATGGAGAAAAGAGTCGCAAAGTGAAAAAACAAACGGTAGTATACGATTGATTAAATAGTATGCAGTAGTGATCGCATAATTCCAATATATCTTTGGAACATGTATTTAAAACATGAGAGATCTGGCAATATCAAGAAGATGACGGTTCCTCCACTCTGCCACACTATTTTGTTGTGGTGTGTATGCAAGAGCAGGAAGTCTGATGAATAGTGTCTAAAAGAATTGCGAGTCTCCTAAAACTCTTAACTTAGGTATTCACTGGTGTTATCAGTCCAAATAATAATGGACTAATAATGGTGGAGAACTTGTTGCGGTTTTTTGCGATAAAGGAGCAAAAGACACTCATTATCTCAGAACTGTCACGAAGCAAAGACACTCAAATAATATGAGAATGGTCATCAATAAAAGTAGCAAAATAACGATACACAAATAAAGTAACAGTTTTAGGGATCTCAAATGTCTGAATGAACTAAAGAAAATGGAGCATTACTCATAATACAATAGGGGGAAAAGTAGAACGTTGTTGCTTTCAATAAATGCATGATTCGCAGGAAAAATTAGAAAATCGATACTCATGAAGGGCCTTCCGAAGGATCGGGAGAGGTGCATGTGAAGAGAATGATATAGAACAATCATGATCACTAGTAAAACAACTAACAAAGAGAAGATCGAAATGTGAGCTTGGAACATGAAGTACAGAACGAAGAGAGATAGTCGAGGAAAAGGGCACATCTCCAGATCCGCTAACCAGGGTGGTTTCTCCATTGACAACAATAATGACCTTGGGAAACACGGTATCTATGTATCTTAAAGGTCTTCGAGGAGTAATATGGTTTGTGGAACCAAAGTCCATCATCCAAGATGAACTACGAGAGAGGCACGATATACCTTCATAAAAAGCTGAGGGCGATGAGCCATAAGAATTGAGTAAACAGTCCTCGAAGACTCTATAGCTCCTCCCTTAATATATCAATCTCAGATCGGGACGTGCTAGGAGTGCCAGCCACAGGAGAAGCTTGATGATGGAAAGTCTGTTATTGTTGGTGGAATTCATGCTTCTGATAGCAAGTTGTCTCTGTGTCATTCAGACGGACACAGTAGATACACATGCGGCGTTTTGTCCATTAGGACAGCTACAACCATCTCTCCCTCCACCTGCTCGAGAGCCCGCACAACCTCCTCCCGCGTCCAACAAGCGGGGGAAATACTCCAGTAGATTGTTGGAGAAGGGCAAGAGATTGGTTGATGAAGATATCGTGGGATGAGTGACCTTGACAACCATCGAGCAAACATCAGGTAAAGAAATAATTGTTGGAGAAGATAAAACATTTTTTCAAACATTGTATAAATGTGGTGGAATTAGATCCATTCCAACGCATACAGTCTCTTTCTAAGATCTCTCAGTAGTTAGACCAAGAGTAGGAGGCTGATGTTGAATTTAGGCCTCGGTTAGAGTCATGTACTGCGCCACGAATGAAGTCAAATCGACATTTGGACCTGGCTCGACAATCTAAAGGTACCAAAATTAGTCGAAGAAGTGATGAACGCTATCGTTTGCAACAGTAGAGGGACTTCACCACATCTCACATAGTCTTGGTTGTCTCTTTAATGTATTGTCATGTACTCATGTGATATGGCTCGCTACCCATAGAGTTTAGCATCGAAGACTGACGAGGCCATCATCATGAAGACATTGCTCAGTAGGCTTTGTTAGATGGTTAAATGATAAATAATACCCTTAGTTTGGAGTACTAGGCGCACCGAATGGACCCATTCAACAAAGTTATTCTTCCCAATTAGGGAAACAATAGTAATCTTCAGCTTATCTCTGAGCTCATACATGGAAGACGGGACGAAAGAAACCAGACTGGTGGACGAAGCAGACGAAGCATTTGTCCCCATTACATAAACTCAACAGAGAGAGAAAGTAGCGAAAATATGAATTCGCTATCGACTTAACTTGCAACTCGGCAAGAGAACTCATAGTTCGTCTTGCTGGAGGCTTGGTCAAACGAGAGAACTCATTGAAGCCCGTCTTGCAGAATGGTCGACAAGATAGCTCGCAGCTCGTCAACAGGTGAGAGAACTTGCTGAAGTCTAGCTCGTCGAGCAATGAAATCACTGAAAGCATGAGTGCTCGTTGAGAGCAGAGCGCGCTCGGCGAGAGTGGAGTGCTCAGCGAGAGACTGTGTCATAATATACAAGTCGACGAGTGTTCTGCGAGCCGACGAGTGTTCTGCGAGCCGACGAGTGTTCTGCGAGCCGACGAGTGTTCTGCGAGCCGACGAGTGTTCTGCGAGTCAACGAGTGTTCTGCCAGAGATGGTCCGCGAGAGCACGAGTGCTCGGCGAGAAATGATCGTGCTCAGCGAGAATCAAAACAGAGCTTTGCGAGCTCAAGCAAGAACAAATTCCCAGTTCCGTGAACTCAAGCGAGAACAAAAAAACTGTAGGCTCAACGAGGGAATTCGTTGAGTTCAGGTCTGCTCGGGCAGGGGCCCAGGAGAGAGCATAACAACAGATAGATTTCGAGAACAATTTGACTATGATACCATGTTGGAGAAGATAAAAAATCTTATTTCTTCATCTAAAAAATATAAAAAGTACATGTACACCTATTTATAGTTTGGAGTACATGTACCCACGGGACTATAGTTTTGAAGCAAACTAACACAAAAACAAACAAAAACATTTTAAAACAGCGCACAGAAGTACAAGAACAAGCTTTTAGCTCTTACAATTACAACAATCCTGCGCAAATTAAGCCTCAAATGTAGGAAGAATGTTAGTTAAGATGGCATGGAAATGACTAAAATAGTCCCATCATTATTTAGGATGAATGATTTTAAAAATAAATTTCGTTTCTCCATCGTCATCCTGAACTTAGCCAAACATGACCATATTTGCCATCATAAGCTTAAACATGAGGATTTAAGTATTTTTGTCGATCCAATCATCAAAACCAATTAGAAAGGGCTAGCATGAGGCACATGTCAAGGGCATAAGTGACCTTCAATGACCTAATAAAATGATTATTTTCCTATAGCCCCCATCAACATTTAACAAATTGTCTATTGTAAGGACTATGACCATATTTGGTCAATACATCCTAAATAGTCAGGGAAACATTTGGTCACTTTCTCTTAAGATGAGAATACCTGAAAACAAAGTATAAGGTCCCCAGGGAGTAATGCAATACACTCCACATTTTCACAAGGAAGAGATCGTTGCCGAACACACCTACGCACATTTATCCACTCATCCTCTTCGACACCAAATCCTGTAAACCTAACCCGCACTTCCTGAAAGAATAAGATGTAAAAGGGTCAGATTTATGAATCAAGATTCAAAATCAGTTGGCAAATTACAAAGGGGAAGACTTCTAAATGCATGTAATACCCATACTATATGCTCAAATACATTTAAATGCTACAATATATAATAAATATGGAAGATTGTGAATCAAAATTCAAAACATGAATATTTGGATATCACAATGGATCTCCTATAAAATATTAAAACAAAAGTAAATGTTTGGTCTCTCTTTCTCTTTCATGTGATGCCCTTTTGTCCCCTTAAGGTGTTCATGTTTCATAAGTCAATAATAGCCTAATACAAAAACTATTAGGAAGGGAAAACATAAATTAACCCCTCTCTCTCTCTCTCTTTAAAATGTCATCTCCCCATCTTCGCATACTATATCCATGCATACCATATACCTGTTTCACAGTTGCATAATGGCCCACATCTAAATAGAAAGCTTGGAGGGAAAAAACAGGCACATGTTTGTTTATTGTCCTGTTCGCAACAGCTATCCGTGAAAAATGTGAACTAAAGTGCTTATTGAAGTTTAAATAAACTAAATCTCTAAATGTGGAACTTAACCAAAATTATACTTGTAGTTGAATGATATGGGCTCCGGATTGAGACCTTGTGTGCAAACGAGTTAGGGAGAAATCTCAGAGAGGATTAGAGTTCCACTTCCTATATCCAAGCAGACCTCACGGTGAAGGCCGGGTAGAGAGGAAGCTTGCCGGAGGAGATAGAGAAGAGTGGAGGGAGAAGACAAAGCTTTTGTCGGTCGATAGGAAGGGCCACTAGTTGCTCGATCGGGGTCGGACCCACATAGAGCTTCACCGCGGCACATGGAAAACATTGTGGATCCGGGTCTCGGCAGGCAGCTAGAGTCTACGACCACCTCGTCAATCCTTTGTGTCATTAGGAAAGGGTCGTGGTACTTTGGTGCACATTTGTGATATGGTGCACTTGGATCCAACGCCTGGCGGTATTGGCGGCGCTTCAACCACACTCATTTGTTGGGAGCAAAGAAAGGCTTGAGGTGCCCACGATTGTAAGTTTTTTTCCATACGCACCTGGCCTGGAGGAGGTTGTCTCGAGAGGCAGTGGGTAGTTGATCATGAGTCCGGAGGTCGCAGGGCATGGGTTCCATCAATGTGGTGTCGCAACGATAACTCAGAAAGTATGGGGGATCTCTCCCATATATGATACAGAACAGGGTCTTCTGAAGGGATGTGTGATAGGAGGTATTGCAGCAATACTCTACCCAAGGAAAACAGCGCACTTAGTCATCGGGGCAATCCCTTGTGATACATTGAAAGTGCATCTCGACGGTGCGATTAACCACTTCAGTCTATCCATCCCATTATGGATGGTAGGCGGAGGAAAAAGACAATTTGGCGTCGTTAAGTGTAAAAAATTTCTTCGATAACCAACTCGCGAAGACTTTATCGCGGGCGGAAAAGATGCTCCTGGAGAGGCCATGTAAGCGAAACATCCATTCAAATCAGTGTAAGAGAGCGGGCCAGAGGGATGAAATGCACCCCCCCCCCCCCCCCCTCAGAGAATCAGTCGACAACCAACATTAGGACAGTCCTCCACTTCGATGTAGACAACCCCTCCACGAAGTCCATTGAGAAGTTGACCCGGATTTGGGTCGACACATGCAATGGCTATAACAGACATGTTGACAGAAGGTCATTAGTCTTGTTGCGCTAGCAAACAGAGCAACCTGCAATGAACTCATGAACTTGCCTCTTGAACCCCTTCCAAAAGAACTCTGCTCAAGTGCATTGAAGGGTCTTATAGACCCCTTCATGACTCATCCCATGTATGCTCTCCAGTATAATCGCAGTGAGTGGGGATGTGAGAGTCAAGTAGAACATGCCCCTATACAAGATGAGACCATCTATAGTGGCTAACAATGGGGCCATTCCCCCCTGGCAGATGCGCTGGCGGAACTCTGGGATCACAGAAGGGTAGTGAGCAGCTCAAAAATAGGGTGTAAAATAACAAAATTTGTCTCTCCCTGGTGATCCTGTCAAGGCAAGACGTGAGCCAGGCGGTTCTGGGCCCCTAAATTGCACTCTACTCCGAAATCGAAGCCCAGAAGCTTGCTCACTCATCGTTATTGTGATGTGGAACTAAGACGTTGATCGGGGAGGAACTTCAAGCTAAAGTGATCCATCTGTATCAAGAATGCCAGTCCTCAGATGTAGGGTCTATTGGTAAAAATCCCTTGGATTTGATGGTACAAAACCTTATCTGATTGATGATAAGAAATAAAGAAGAATTAGAAGTTGCGACTTCGGAATTGACGGCCCTGAAGTAGAAAGGAGCCTGAAGGAAGTTGTTCAAGAGAAGAGGTTAGAAAGAGGTAAACCTTACCCTGAAGCTGTTGGAGATTGTCGAACGGGCATTCACCGACCGGAGACTCAATCGTTGATCGAGTACCCGATCACCGTTCGGAGAACAGATTGTGAACCGTCGTTCTCAGCTGCAGCGTTCCCAGATCGGTCAGAGATCGTCGTACGAGGACCAGAGCCGAACCGATCGAAGACCAGGCTATCCTTTTTTCAGCATTGGAAGAAGGAAGATTTTGCACTTGTCAATCGCCAACCATAACTCAGCACGTCGACCAACCAAAGATCAGCGTTCATTGACCGAGCTGAAGATTTGTTGAGACTCGGAATAGAGCCATTGTAGAAGTCAAAAAGCTGAATCTACTTTTTGTGATCCTATCTTATAGGGAATCGGAAGGGCAAAAGATAAGGGGGTTTCATCTTGAATCATCTCCTATCTGAGGCGACAATTTAAGAGCGAAGACTTAAAGATTAGCGCGGAGAAGATGAAGAGCGTAGAGAATGCAGATCAAAGCGACAGAGTAGCAATGAAGAAATGGAAAAGAGGATTGAGGCAGAGAGAGACAACACTCTTTGTTAGTGGAACAATCTCCCATCTCTTAAATGTGGAGCACTTTCCTTTCTCACCTCTTAGCTCTGTCGTTTTAACTCTCTACCCCTTCTCTACCCTTTCTCTTTCTATCTAATGTAAATTGTGTATCTCTTCTTTTGATACACAACTACCCTTCTCTTTCTCTCCCTAACCTCCCTTACTCTCTTATATGTTGTAAAGGTTATAGGATATCCCTACAAAAGATCTGAGGAGTGGTTTAAGAGTCTCCAGTGTAAAGGACTCTAATGGGTTTCGTGGTCTCCAATGGAAAAGGTTCACATGTAGGGTTGGAGTCTCAAGAGGAAAGAAAATTGTCACCTTGCAAAGGCAGTGCCATCCCACGCATTATGAAAAAGAGGACTACTCATCAAGGTTTTAAAAACCGGACCGGACCGGCCGGTTCAACCGGTTGGACCGCCAACCGGTTCCACAGCCGGTCAGATCAGGTGATTAAAACCGCGCCAGCCAAAAACCGGCCTAGAACCGATTAACCGGGCGGTTGGACCGGTTAACCGGAAACCGGGCCGGTTTCTAGGCAACCGGGCGGTTGACAGTTTTAAGCCATTTCACCATTAATTTTTACTAGGCTCATCTCTATTTATAGCTGATTGATAGGAGAGGAAAATGTTATCCGCGATGTGGGATTAAATTTTAATATTAATTATCTCTCTCTGCCTCTCTCTTTCTCCCTAACCGCCTTCTCTTTCCCCCTCCCTCTCTCCTCTCTCCTCTCTCCTCTCTCTCTCTCTTTCTCTGCCATAGCCGCTCTCTCCTCTCTCTCTGCCATAGCCGCTCTCTCTTCCCCCCTCTCTCTCCTCTATGTCTCTCTCTCTTTTCCGTATACCTAATAATAGTATATCATATTAATATTTAATACATAATAAAATATATATCATATTAATACCATTATAAAAGGTGTATAAAATAATATTATTCATTTTAATTAATCTAATTAATTTATAAACATAAACTTATGACAAATATATATATATATATCACGGTTCGACCCCGGTTCAACCGGTTGGACCGGTTCAACCTTGAACCTTTCCCTCCAGCGGTTTGACATCCGGTCCGATTTTCAAAACCTTGCTACTCATACTTCGGGGAATATTGTCGACTAGTTGTATGTTTCTTCTGGTTTTGTGTTTTCTTCTTTTATTATTCGTACCTCCTCGAAAGATCTGAAAGGTTCAGATCTTAGTTTTAAAGTAAAGATTAGTAGTAATCGGTCAGTAACAAATTTTGTATAAGCGGATATGAAAGATTTTTTTTCTTCCTCTCCTGTGCATTTGGGAATATATATCCAAAACGACTTCCCCACTTTCAATTGGTATCAGAGATAAATTCACCTTTAAAGGCTAACACAATGGTGAAACAAGTTCTGGTTGGATCCAAATATTATTTAACAAATCTACGATCTTGCCTAAACCTACATACCCCATGCGCATTCTTGTCATGGTTATTTAAAAGTTGGACTATATTTTTACAAGGAGACCTTTGATCTCTACCCTTCTGATTGAAAGTACGAGATGTCTTTCCAAGAAGCACGCTTGGATCTTGAAAAGAGGAAGACTGCAGGAGTGGAAGAAGAAAATCACGGGAAGACCTCCCCCTTATTTTTTGGATTTATTGGGAGAAGTATAAGGAACAGGGGGAAGAGTAGTTGATGCATGGGGAGTACACTCTGTAGATGGAACTACTACGTCTATATGTTCCTTCATCAATCTGTAAGGCTTTGTTGGGAAAAATATCTTGGGTTTGATGGCATAAAATCTTATATGATTGATGATAAGAAAACAAGAAGAGTTAGCAATTGCGGCTTCGAAATTGGCGATCCTGAAGCAGAAAAAAAGAGCCTGAAGGAAGCCTTTCAGCAGAAGAGGTCAGAAAGAGGTAAACCTTACCCTGAAGCTGTCAGAGATCATCAAACAGGCATTCGCCGATCGGGGACTCAATCGTTGACCGAGTACGCGATCACCGTTCGGAGTAGCCCTGTGCAAAAGTAACCGAAGAACCGAGAACCGGACCGAAACCGATCTGAACCGGACGGATCGAGTCGGTTCCCACGCTGGTCGGTTCGGTTCTTGGAAAAACTAGAACCGGCGGTTCGGTTCGGTTCTCGGGTCCTGTGGTCGGGTACCCGAGAACCGACCCGAATCGTATATTTTAATAAACTTGATCAGATATTAACAGTTAAAATAAATAGTGTCGTTGCTTGCCTGTCATTAACAGTTAAAACAAATAATGCAATATTAAGTTATTAAGTTATTAAATATTCTGATTTTGACGAAACGTCGAAACCCATTCTCTCGTCAAGTGAATCCCGTGAAGTTCCGTTGCTTGCCTGCTTCCAACCCTAGCGCCGCTGCCCCTACGCCCTGCCCGCTAGAGTTCCGTCCCCGTCTCCCATGAAGGCCGACCAAACGCTCAAAGCTAGCACCTCTAGTCGCTAGAGTTCCCATCCCCGTCTCCCGTGAAGGCCGACCGAACGCTCGAAGCCTCCCGCCGACGTCGATTAAGGTCAATCCTCCAGATTTTTGCAACTCTTCCTCGCCATCTTCCCCTTCACTCTTCCTCAGATCCTTGTCATTTCTGTGTTACGACCGATTAAATCTGGTCAATCCTCCAGATTTATGTGTTACGATCACCCGTGGCTCCTCCTCCGTCGGTTGTGCCCTACGTTCCGACCTCCTACTCTGATTTGGGGGTTTGCGGAACTGATTTGTTGTGGCTTCTACTTGCACAGTTGCGCTGTAAGCTTTCTTCCCTCTTCTCTATATTTTTTTTCTTCTTTTGTGTGAGCGTGTGTATGCATTTATTGTTTTGTGAACTTGTGTATGTTGTGCATAATGTGAAACTGTTGTGTCACTGTGTGTAAATGTGCAAGTACACATTATATATTGAAATTGATGTGTGTACAGTTCACTTTCTCAGATTTCTGAACTTTCTCAGATTTCTCATTTTGAAATTGATATATCATTTTGAAATTGGGTCTAACAATTATTCTATACTCAATTTCTCAGATTTTTCCTTTTTGTTTGTATATTAGGTCTTTAAAATGTCTAGTGTGGGAGACACAAATGAAGTTATTGCGCAACATGTGCTCCGATTGTTACAGATGAGCCCACTACAATTGTAGATGGGAGTACTGTGCCTAGAAAATCTAATGCGCAGAAAAGAGATTGCAAGTCTAAGTCCAATATATGGGGTCATTTTTCTAAGATTAAGAAGAAAGAGGGTGAGAAGTCTGAGAAAGCCACATGTAACTATTGCAGTAAAGCGTATGGTTTTTCTGGACTGTTTTTTTAAGGCAATTTGTTGTCCATGAAACAAAATTTAAGGAACCGCGAACCGAACCGGCACCGAACCGATATTTCCGGTTCGGTTCCTGTTCTACATTGTAGAACCGTGGGTCGGTTCCGGTTCATTTTTGGAACCGAACCTATATGGGTCGGTTCTTGGTTCTGAGTGGAACCGAACCGAACCTGTTGAAACCAGTTTCCCGGTTTCAGCGTTCGAAAGAGGGTTGCGACTAACTCTTACTTGACCTAAGCCTTGACTCTTGACCGGTCACTAAGAACTAAGAGACTCGGACTTGATAACAACTGGAGTCTAGGAACAGACCTCTTAAGCTTCAGCGTGGAGGTCCCACCGCACACCCGGAAGCCCACTCGAAACTTCCCCTCCCAAGCCAATGTTGAGCTTGGGCACCTTGGAGGGCACTAAGAACCACCTCACGGTCAGCTGAAGGATGACAAGGGAGGGGGGGTGCTTGCTCACAAGACACACGCAAGGGGGGGGGGGGGGGGGGTAGTGACCAACCCCTCCCAAGGTGCCCATGGGGGTCTATTTATAGACTTCTCAAAATCGGGCTGCGGATAGCCGAAATTTCTCTATCCGCAGCTCGATCATGACCCTGAATGATCAATGCAGGAGGGGGGGCGAGTGGGACTCAAGGTGCCCACTCCCCCCCTCACGGGAGGTCATACCGGCCTCCCCCACGAATGCTGGGCAAGTGGGAGGATCCCTCCCACTCGCCCAAAGGGGGCGGCGAGTGGGAGAGGCTCTCCCACTCGCCCTTAAGGGGGGCCGGCGAGTGGGAGTGCCTCTCCCACTCGCCCGGCGAGTGGGAGGGCTCCTCCCACTCTTCCCGCATAGGGTCGGCGAGTGGGAGGACACCTCCCACTCGCCCATAGGTGTTTGGCGAGTGGGAGGTTCCTGCAGTTCTGTGGTTATGATGCCTCAGACTCAGACTCTAGCATGTTCGTAAAGAAGAGTGTAGATCTTCAGGTGTTGGTGCTGCTGTACGTCGACGATATGATCGTGACAGGGAATAATAGTGAGGAGGTTGCAGCGCTGAGACAGCAGTTATCCATCAGGTTTGAGATGATGGATCTTGGTGAACTGCATCATTTCCTTGGCCTTCAAGTTGAGAAGAGAAGAGGCGGACTGCTCATTTCCCAGAGGGCATTGTTGAAGCCAGGAAAATCCCGGCTCCAAAATTCGGATCAATGCAGCCTGAGGTTACTGATCCTGCGGTCAAACTCCACGGCTCGGACAGCTAAAGCAGGAGAGAGAAAATAACCATAAGCACACCCCCAAGTTCTCCAGCAGGGAGGTCCCACCACATACCCGGAAGTTTGGGAGAAACTTCCTCTCCGCAACCAAAAGCTGGGCGAGGTACTAGACGGGCATGGACTTGGCGAGTATCCAGCTTAGGGGGACCTCGACCACTTCCAAAAGTGTCATTTCTAGTACCCCTGGGGGCTATTTATAGAGAAATCCTGGGGGGGTCCAGGCGAGTATACTGCCTCTGCTCGCGAGTTACAAGGGCTACTCGCCCATACTCGCGAGATACTCGCCCAAGCTCGCCTCTTGCTCGCCTCTGCTCGCCTCTTGCTCACCCATGCTCGTCCATGCTCGCCCATGCTCGCCTCTGCTCGCCTCTTGGTCGCTCATGCTCTCCCATGCTCGCCCATGATCGCCTCTGCTCGCCCCTGCTCGCCTCTTGCTCACCCATGCTCGCCCATGCTCGCCTCTTCTCGCCCCTGCTCGCCTCTTCTCGCCCCTGCTCGCCTCTGCTTGCCTAGCGAGGTCTGCGAATAGGCGTATCCTTAGGCCTTTCTGATCTCGACGAATTACGGGTGATACACAATCCCCGCTTTTTTCGAGCTCACTCGCGAGGTCGGAAAAACAATGTTGAACCCGTAATTCGGAGAGAGGGCACCAGACGATGCGCTGTGCGAGGTCCTTCTCAGAAGCGGAGCTCAACTAGAGGAAAAAATGTCGACACCTCCCAGGGGTAAAACTCAACTGGAGGAGATGGAGAAAAGTCGACACCTCCCAGGCCATTCGCTTAGACGAGCGAGCTCAACTGGAAGAGGTGGAGAAAAGTCGACACCTCCCAGGCCATTCGCTAGGCGAGCGAGCTCAACTGGAAGAGGTGAAAAAGGGGTGACACTTCACAGAATAGGTTTACCTGGACGTGGAGAGAAAATTGATACCTCACAGGGACCGAGCCCAACTAAGTTGGAGAAGAGGTCGACACCTCGCAGGAGCCGAGATCAACTGGAGGTGGAAGAGAGGTCGACACCTCACAGGAACCGAGCTCAACTGGAGGCGGAAGAGATGTCGACACCTCACAGGAGCCGAGCTCAACTGGAGGTGGAAAAGAGGTCAACACCTCACAGGAGCCGAGCTCAACTGGAGGCGGAAGAGATGTCGACACCTCACAGGAGCCGAGCTCAACTGGAGGTGGAAAAGAGGTCGACACCTCACAGGAGCCGAGCTCAACTGGAGGTGGATAGAAGGTCGACACCTCACAGGAGCCGAGCTCAACTGGAGGCGGAAGAGAGGTCGACACCTCACAGGAGCCGAGCTCAACTGGAGGCGGAAGAGAGGTCGACACCTCACAGGAGCCGAGCTCAACTGGAGGCGGAAGAGATGTCGACACTTCACAGGAGCCGAGCTCAACTGGAGGTGGAAAAGAGGTCGACACCTCACAGGAGCCGAGCTCAACTGGAGGCGGATAGAAGGTCAACACCTCACAGGAGCCGAGCTCAACTGGAGGCGGAAGAGAGGTCGACACATCGCAGGAGCCGAGCTCAACTGGAGGTGGACAAGAGGTCGACACTTCACAGGAGCCGAGCTCAACTGGAGGTGGAAAAGACGTCGACACCTCATAGGAGCCGAGCTCAACTGGAGGCGGATAGAAGGTCGACACCTTCTAGGAGCCGAGCTCAACTAGAGGCGGAGAGAAGGTCGACACATCGCAGGAGCCGAGCTCAACTGGAGGCAGATACAAGGTCGACACCTTCTAGGAGCCGAGCACAACTAGAGGTGGATAGAAGGTCGACACCTCGCAGGAGCCGAGCTCAACTAGAGGCGGATACAAGGTCGACATCTTCTAGGAGCCGAGCTCAACTAGAGGTGGATAGAAGGTCGACACCTCGCAGGAGCCGAGCTCAACTGGAGGCGGATACAAGGTCGACACATTCTAGGAGCCGAGCTCAACTAGAGGTGGATAGAAGGTCGACACCTCGCAGGAGCCGAGCCAAACTGGAGGCGGATACAAGGTCGACACCTTCTAGGAGCCGAGCTCAACTAGAGGTGGATAGAAGGTCGACACCTCGCAGGAGCCGAGCTTAACTGGAGGTGGATACAAGGTCGACACCTTCTAGGAGCCGAACTCAACTAGAGGTGGACAGAAGGTCGACACCTCGCAGGAGCCGAGCTCAACTGGAGGTGGAGAGAAGGTCGACACCTCGCTAGAGCCGAGCTCAACTGGAGGCGGACACAAGGTCGACACCTTCTAGGAGCCGAGCTCAACTAGAGGTGGATAGAAGGTCGACACCTTCTAGGAGCCGAGCTCAACTAGAGGTGGATAGAAGGTCGACACCTTCTAGGAGCCGAGCTCATCTAGAGGTGAAGAGAAGGTCGACACGTCGCAGGAGCCGAGCTCAACTGGAGGCGGATAGAAAGAGTCATCCGAGGAGGCAAGTAGCCGGTTGTTGGAGAAGGGATCGGCCAGAGGCCTGGATTACGACAACTCCACAACTCGAAGACTTCTTTTCACTCGAGGGGGTGAGCAACTTCAGGCTAGGAGGGAGGATTCCAACTTTACTCTGATAATCTCTCCAGAAGAATGAGAAGTACAATCGGGGGGGGGGGGGGGGTGGCTCGGCCAGCGTGCAAGGGGGGAGCTGATCTCGATCGTCAGTGCAGAGGCTTGGTCTTAGGAGGACGCATTAAAAACCCGGTATACTGTCTCATCACCCGCTCTGGATGTTATGAGAGCTAAGCAGGATACTCGTCCTCTAACCCACTCATGACGTGAATCAATGACCACTTCAGCGGAATTTCGTCGCATTGCCTGGATAGGGCATGACTCTCGGGGGCCCTTCTGGACACACACACTCGAGGTCTCCACTCTGCCTGCTGAGAAGTTTTCAAGAATCATAGTAATAATAACAGGGGTGAGAACATGTTAAGGTAAGTGGGGAGTGATAGTTGGGGAGATCCAAGGGGAAACACTATCCCGGGGCCTTCATCTTACTCGGATGTTGGATGTCGATTAGTAGGGAATGACAGTCGGGGAGGTCCAAGGGGACGCACCATCCTGATGCCTCCATCCTACCGTGCTGCTGAATGCTAACCAATAGGGAACGACAGTCGGGGAGGTCCAATGGGACACACCATCCCGAGGCCTCCATCCTATTGCGTTTGCTGAATGCTGGTTGGTCAAATCGATAATCTCTTCGTCAAGTTGGGGGGTTGGTGTCTGGAATCTCCTCTGATAACCTCTCCAGTCGGATGGGAAGTGCAGTCGGGGGGTAACTCGGCCAGCGTGCAAGGGGGAGCTGATCTCGACTGTCAGTGCAGAGGCTTGGTCTTAGGAGAACTCACTCCCGAGGCGCTGTCCCACCACCCGACTTGGGTTTTTACGAGAGTCGAGTCGGAGACCTGTCCCCCAACTGGTTGTGGAGATCCTATTTTACTTACTTTGAGAAGCTCTTGCCAGAAGAGAGAAACAACTCTCGCGGCCCATGTTTCAGGGGGCGAGGAATTTTTATGTATATGGAATAAACACGAGGGGGAGAATACACCTTCCTGCTCAGGGATAGAACCTCTTCAGGTCATTGCCGCTCCAGGTGCTCCCAAGCAGCTCCCCTTCATGGTTCTGCAGGCGGTATCCGCCAGTCTCGAATGCCTCTTGAATGATAAAAGGTCCCTCTTAGTTCAGGTTGAGCTTCGCTACAACAACTGATCTCTCTGTTGAGCTTTTAGGTACTTCTGAGCAGTTCCTCATCTCATAGAGGTGAGTAGTTAGAGATATCCTTGCTAGTAAGAGTCATTGAAGAGATTAAACGAATAATATAGCTGCATAGTTGCTGAAGCGATGACCTCACAAACATGACCATTTTTAGAATTCTCATGGAATGTCGGTGTTGGAGAAGATCATCACGAGTAAGAGCTTGTGGAATTAAAGAGTACTATAGCTGCTGAAGAGACGACCTCGCAAGTATGGAACTCGTGAATTTGAAGGGGAGCATCATAGTTGTCGAAGAGATCACCTCGCGAGTATGGATCTCACGGAATAGCAGCTCGAAGACGTTATGAGTAAACCATCTCATGGAAAGTACGCTCTTGGTGAAGATCATCGCGAGTGTTGAAACCAGTAACTCGGTTTCGACGTTCGCAAGGGGGATGCAGCTAACCCTTACTTGACCTGAGCGAGACCCTTGACCAGTCACTAAGAACTAGGAGAACTTGCCCTTGAAGAGCACTTGAGTCTAGAAACGAACCCCTTAAGCTTCAGCGAGGAGGTCCCACCACATACCCGGAAGATCTTAGAGCGCTTCCCCTCCCAAGCCAATGCTGAGCCTGGGCACCTTGGAGGGCACTAAGGAACACCTCACCGACCACCTTCAACGTCAAGGGGAGGGGAGGGGTAGTGCTTGCTCACACGCGAGGGAGGGGGTAGGAACCAACCAACCATCCCAAGGTGCCCATGGGGGGTCTATTTATAGACTTTCCCAAAAATGGACTGCGAATAGCCAAAATTGGACTGCGGATAGCCAAATGAACCGAGCTCACCAGGCTTGGGCGAGTGGACATCATCCACTTGCTGACCTAACATGCTGAGCAGGTGCCCAAGAGGCGGGCGAGTGGGGGATCCCCACTTGCCCAGGAGGAGGGCGAGTGGGGGATCCCCACTCGCCCAGGAGGAGGACGAGTGGGGGATCCCCACTCGCCCAGGAGGAGGGAGAGTGGGGGGAATCCTCCACTCGCCCCGGGCGAGTGGGGCGATCCCCCACTCGCTCAGGAGGGGGGCGAGTGGGGAGATCCCCCACTCGCCCCGGGCGAGTGGGGAGATCCCCCACTCGCCCAGGAGGCGGGCGAGTGGGGAGATCCCCCACTCGCCCAGGAGGCGGGTCAGTGGAGGGGGACTCCGCCCTCCCTCTGGCCTCGCTGACTCCTTCCGCTCTCCTGCCTCGACCGGCTCCGGTCACCTCTGAGCGGTTACTCTACTCGCCTCGGCTAATCTTGCTGTCTCGACCTCATCCGCGCCGGGCCGCACCGACTCGGAAAATATGAGGGTTGTACACAATCCCCGCTCTTTGCGAGTTTGCCCAAAGCTCGAAAAGAAAGTCCAACCCACCTATTTGACGAGTGGGTGGGACCTTAGGGGAATCCACGAAAGGATCCGTCATCGGGGAACCTCTGCCAAGCTTTTCAGCTGAAATTACTTTGAGACGAAGGGAAAACCCTTCTCCTATACACACCCCTCCTTTGAGCCGAGCCTAACTGGAGGTAGAGAAAGCTCAACACCTGAGGTCGGACTAAGCTCGACCAAAGGTGGAGGGAGACTCGACACCTCTAATCGAGCTGAACTCGACCCGAGGTGGGGAACGAACCTTTCTCCACTAAACACCCCTCCGGCGAGCCGAGCTCAACAGGAGGTGGAGAAAGCTCAACACCTGAGGTCGGACTAAGCTCGACCGAAGGTGGAGGGAGACTCGACACCTCTAGTCGAGCTGAACTCGACCCGAGGTGGGGAACGAACCTTTCTCCACTAAACACCCCTCCGGCGAGCCGAGCTCAACAGGAGGTGGAGAAAGCTCAACACCTGAGGTCGGACTAAGCTCGACCGAAGGTGGAGGGAGACTCGACACCTCTAGTCGAGCTGAACTCGACCCGAGGTGGGGAACGAACCTTTCTCCACTAAACACCCCTCCGGTGAGCCGAGCTCAACAGGAGGTGGAGAAAGCTCAACACCTGAGGTCGGACTAAGCTCGACCGAAGGTGGAGGGAGACTCGACACCTCTAGTCGAGCTGAACTCGACCCGAGGTGGGGAACGAACCTTTCTCCACTAAACACCCCTCCGGTGAGCCGAGCTCAACAGGAGGTGGAGAAAGCTCAACACCTGAGGTCGGACTAAGCTCGACCGAAGGTGGAGGGAGACTCAACACCTCTAGTCGAGTTGAACTCGACCCGAGGTGAGGAACGAACCTTTCTCCACTAAACACCCCTCCGGTGAGCCGAGCTCAATAGGAGGTGGAGAAAGCTCAACACCTGAGGTCGGACTAAGCTCGACCGAAGGTGGAGGGAGACTCGACACCTCTAGTCGAGCTGAACTCGACCCGAGGTGGGGAACGAACCTTTCTCCACTAAACACCCCTCCGGTGAGCCGAGCTCAACAGGAGGTGGAGAAAGCTCAACACCTGAGGTCGGACTAAGCTCGACCGAAGGTGGAGGGAGACTCGACACCTCTAGTCGAGCTGAACTCGACCCGAGGTGAGGAACAAACCTTTCTCCACTAAACACCCCTCCGGTGAGCCGAGCTCAACAGGAGGTGGAGAAAGCTCAACACCTGAGGTCGGACTAAGCTCGACCGAAGGTGGAGGGAGACTCGACACCTCTAGTCGAGCTGAACTCGACCCGAGGTGAGGAACGAACCTTTCTCCACTAAACACCCCTCCGGTGAGCCGAGCTCAACAGGAGGTGGAGAAAGCTCAACACCTGAGGTCGGACTAAGCTCGACCGAAGGTGGAGGGAGACTCGACACCTCTAGTCGAGCTGGACTCGACCCGAGGTGGGGAACGAACCTTTCTCCACTAAACACCCCTCCGGTGAGCCGAGCTCAACAGGAGGTGGAGAAAGCTCAACACCTGAGGTCGGACTAAGCTCGACCGAAGGTGGAGGGAGACTCGACACCTCTAGTCGAGCTGAACTCGACCCGAGGTGGGGAACGAACCTTTCTCCACTAAACACCCCTCCGGTGAGCCGAGCTCAACAGGAGGTGGAGAAAGCTCAACACCTGAGGTCGGACTAAGCTCGACCGAAGGTGGAGGGAGACTCGACATCTCTAGTCGAGCTGAACTCGACCCGAGGTGAGGAACGAACCTTTCTCCACTAAACACCCCTCCGGTGAGCCGAGCTCAACAGGAGGTGGAGAAAGCTCAACACCTGAGGTCGGACTAAGCTCGACCGAAGGTGGAGGGAGACTCGACACCTCTAGTCGAGCTGAACTCGACCCGAGGTGAGGAACGAACCTTTCTCCACTAAACACCCCTCCGGTGAGCCGAGCTCAACAGGAGGTGGAGAAAGCTCAACACCTGAGGTCGGACTAAGCTCGACCGAAAGTGGAGGGAAACTCAACACCTCTAGTCGAGCTGAACTCGGCCTGAGGTGGAAGGTGGGAAGTCCACACCTACCAGGGAGCTGAGCTCACCTGGAAGGGGAGGGGACTTCACACCTACCAGGGAGCCGAGCTCACCTGGAGGGGGAGGAAACTTCACACCTACCAGGGAGCCGAGCTCACCTGGAGGGGGAGAGAACTCCACACCTACCAGGGAGTCGAGCTCACCTGGAGGGGGAGGAAACTCCACACCTACCAGGTAGTCGAGCTCACCTGGAGGGGAGGAAACTCCACACCTACCAGGGAGTCGAGCTCACCTGGAGGGGGAGGAAACTCCACAGCTACCAGGGAGTCGAGCTCACCTGGAGGGGGAGGAAACTCCACACCTACCAGGGAGCCGAGCTCACCTGGAAGGGGAGGAAACTCCACACCTACCAGGGAGCCGAGCTCACCTGGACGGGGAGGGGACTCCACACCTACCAGGGAGCCGAGCTCACCTGGAGGGGGAGGAAACTCCACACCTACCAGGGAGCCGAGCTCACCTGGAGGGGGAGAGAACTCCACACCTATCGGGGAGCCGAGCTCACCTGGAGGGGGAGAGAACTCCACACCTACCAGGGAGCCGAGCTCACCTGGAGGGGGAGGAAACTCCACACCTACCAGGGAGCCGAGCTCACCTGGAGGGGGAGGAAACTCCACACCTACCAGGGAGCCGAGCTCACCTGGAGAGGGAGGGAACTCCACACCTACCAGGGAGCCGAGCTCACCTGGAGGGGGAGAGAACTCCACACCTACCAGGGAGTCGAGTTCTCCTGGAGGGGGAGGAAACTCCACACCTACCATGGAGCCGAGCTCACCTGGAGGGGGAGGAAACTCCACACCTACCAGGGAGCCGAGCTCACCTGGAGGGGGAGGGAAATCAACACTTTCTCGAACTACCAGGGGCGGAGGACCAGTTCACATCCCAGGTGCTTACCTTCACTAAGGGGCGGAGGGATTCAACCATCATACCGAACCGATCGTCCTTCTTGAAATCTCACCTTCCGCGAGTCAACCTGATGAACCTCCCATCTGTCGGCATGACTGGGCCTGGAGAATGGTCTATAGTCAGGGATCTTACCGATTGGAGGCGGAAGTACCCGTCCGCGTCCTAGGTGCTTACCTTCACCTGGAGGCAGAGGAACTCAACGCCTTCCCAACCTGACTGGAGGTGGAAGTACCCATCCACGTCCTAGGGGCTTAGCTCACCTGGATGCAGAGGAACTCAACGCCTTCCCAATTCAATTGGAGGCGGAAGTACCCATCCACGTCCTAGGGGCCCAGCTTACCTGGAGGTAGAGGAACTCAACGCCTTCCCAGTCCGACTGGAGGTGGAAGTACCCATCCACGTCCTAGGGGCTTAGCTCACCTGGATGCAGAGGAACTCAACGCCTTCCCAATCCAATTGGAGGCGGAAGTACCCATCCACGTCCTAGGGGCCTAGCCTACCTGGAGGTAGAGGAACTCAACGCCTTCCCAGTCCAGCTACCAAGTAACGAGTCGACCCGATGAGCCTCCCATCTGCCGGCATGACTGAGCCCGGAGAATGGTCTCTAGTCGGGGATACTACCAAATGGGAGCGGAGTACCCATCCACGTCCTAGGTGCTTACCTTCACCTGGAGGCAGAGGAACTCAACACTTACCCCAAGCCACTTAGTCAAGGCGTTACCTGAAACCTCTTCATTCATCGTCGAGGAGCTACCTGCTTATTACAACGCGCCCCTCTGGGCCTACTTGGTCACATGCACCTTGACCATCTCTTTCCTCATCTCCTCCACTTTCTCTGTCTTCTTATTTCTTTCCTTTCTCTTGGTCCTTCCTGCTTCCTTGGTCAACCTGCAGGTGGGAGACTTGCCTCTGGAACCGATCTGCATAGCTTCGTGGCGTCTCCCCGTGCTTTTGTTGAATCAGGAACAGGGGCTACGCCCCCTTCCTGTTGAGACGGAGGCATCCTCCCTGCCCCCTCACTCGGGGCAGCTGGCCCCAGGAGAGCCGTTGAAGAGCGCTTGCGCTTGAAGGCCCAAGCCTTCCTCCGAGGCTGGCCCCTTCCCTTGCCAACACGCTTGCTCTATCTCCATCAAAGTCGGCGAGGTGAGCACAGGTGTTGGCAATGTCGTGTACTCGCCCTGAGGGGGGAGTGTGAATCGCAAGACTTCCCGGATTGACTTCCTGAACTCCTCGAAGTCACCTTTCTTCATGCACTCCCCGGCAGGGGTGAGTCCCCCAGCTCATCGCTTCCAGCCATGAGACTTGCCCAGAGCTTTCCGAACTAGCTGCTTCCACGCTCACCGCACCATAATGTTGAAACCAGTAACCCGGTTTCGACGTTCGCAAGGGGGATGCAGCTAACCCTTACTTGACCTGAGCGAGACCCTTGACCAGTCACTAAGAACTAGGAGAACTTGCCCTTGAAGAGCACTTGAGTCTAGAAACGAACCCCTTAAGCTTCAGCGAGGAGGTCCCACCACATACCCGGAAAATCTTAGAGCGCTTCCCCTCCCAAGCCAATGCTGAGCCTGGGCACCTTGGAGAGCACTAAGGAACACCTCACCGACCACCTTCAACGTCAAGGGGAGGGGAGGGGTAGTGCTTGCTCACACGCGAGGGAGGGGGTAGGAACCAACCAACCATCCCAAGGTGCCCATGGGGGGTCTATTTATAGACTTTCCCAAAAATGGACTGCGAATAGCCAAAATTGGACTGCGGATAGCCAAATGAACCGAGCTCACCAGGCTTGGGCGAGTGGACATCATCCACTTGCTGACCTAACATGCTGAGCAGGTGCCCAAGAGGCGGGCGAGTGGGGGATCCCCACTCGCCCAGGAGGAGGGCGAGTGGGGGATCCCCACTCGCCCAGGAGGAGGACGAGTGGGGGATCCCCACTCGCCCAGGAGGAGGGCGAGTGGGGGGAATCCTCCACTCGCCCCGGGCGAGTGGGGCGATCCCCCACTCGCCCAGGAGGGGGGCGAGTGGGGAGATCCCCCACTCGCCCCGGGCGAGTGGGGAGATCCCCCACTCGCCCAGGAGGCGGGCGAGTGGGGAGATCCCCCACTCGCCCAGGAGGCGGGTCAGTGGAGGGGGACTCCGCCCTCCCTCTGGCCTCGCTGACTCCTTCCGCTCTCCTGCCTCGACCGGCTCCGGTCACCTCTGAGCGGTTACTCTACTCGCCTCGGCTAATCTTGCTGTCTCGACCTCATCCGCGCCGGGCCGCACCGACTCGGAAAATATGAGGGTTGTACAGCGAGTAAGAGCTCGCAGAATCCTAGCTTGAAGACGTCACGAGTAAGCATCCTCGTGGAATAATAATTGCGACCTTGGGAGGTACTTGGTGCAATTGACGATCATACCTTGCTCGCACATAGCTATGCGCACCTGTCTGCTTGCCCCTGTATACTCGTACATGCATACTCGCATCTACATACTCGCACCTGCATATGAAGAAGTTTTTAGAGGCATGTACTCTCAAGACTTCATCTGGTATCCCTATGTTTGATGCTGACGAAGAAGTGGCCAAAATAGGGAATGACAATCGGGGAGGTCCAAGGGGGCACACCCTCTCGAGGCCTTCATCCTACTGCTATTGTTGGTGCTGTTGAAGAGATCGACAAGTAGGGACTGACTATCGGGGAGGTTCCAAAGGAACACGCCATCCGGAGGTCTCCATCCTACTTGGATGCTGAATGCCAACCCAACCTGTTTCCTGTTGCTCCACAATTAAACGAGGAGTTAAGCACACTTAAGCACATTAACTCACATGATTGGAGGAAATAATCGGAAACGAATCGCTTTGTTACAGGCTTTTAGCCCTCGAGGGTACTCGACACATTTATTCAAGGGTCTCCTGATCGGTTAAGTCGATCATCTCTTCGTTAAATTGGGAGGTCGGCGTCCAGACTTCTTCCTGATAATCTCTCCAGTCGGATGAGAAATGCAGTCGGTGGGAACCGCGGTCAACGTGCAAGGGGGGAGCTGATCTCGGCCGTCATTGCAGAGGCTTGGACTTAAGGGAACGCACAACCGAGGCACTGTACCATCATCCGCTCTGGGCTTTACGAGAATCAAGTCGGAGGCCCATTTCCCAACCTGCCGTGGAGATCGACTTCACCTGCTTTCTTCCTTTCTTGTGAAAACGCTTAGCTGAAAGAGACAAAAGACTCACAATCTCCCATGTTTCAGGGAGGTGATGGTTTTATAGATAACATAACTTGTTGAGTGGTCGCGAGATATCAACTTGAAGGCTATACGAGTAAGAGTGTAGCATCGCGGGATATCAACTGGAACACCTCATGAGTAAAACCACTCATGGATCATAGCCGACAGAAGGAGATCATCGGGAGTATAGCATCGCGGAATACCAAACTTGAAGAGGTCATGAGTAAGCATTCTCGTGGAACATAAGTCCTTCATGAAGATCATCACGAGTAGAAGCTCGTGGAACACCAGCTTTGAAAACCATCGCGACTAGGAGCTCGTCGAGCATCAACTTGGAGACCTCGCGAGTAGGTGGTTGAAGAAGACCATCGTGACCTGGAGTCGCGGAACAGCTTATGTGCTTTCCCTTGGTGGCGGACTCGTCATGAATCATCCTGTTTGTTAGTCAGACAAAAGCACTCACGGGCTTTACCAAAGCACCCGTAAGTATGAACATGTATGGAAATCACTGGCATTGAATAAGGAGGAAACTGAGGGGAGGAGGAGTGTCCCTTTTGACATAAGACCCCCTACGCAGAGGGTTCCATACTCGCCCGGCCTTGAAATCGCCCTTCAGGAACTCGCCGGTCTTGAACTAGGCACCAAGTTCTCACCACCTTGCGAGTAGAGAACTCACCCTCGCGAGCAGAGATCTCGCCTATGGCGAGTATAGAAGAATCTCGCTCGAAGGAGCTCGCCTATGAGCGAGTATTGAAGGAGCCCGCCTATGGGCGAGTATTGAGGTCGCCTGCATGAACTCGCCTGAGGATGTCGCCATCTGGAACTCGTCTGTTGGAGCTCGCCACTACCAAGGAAGCTCGCCTCTACTGAGTAAAGTCGCTGGTCTGAACTTATCTCTGGATCTCGCCTGCAAGAACTCATCTGTGGAGAGTATGGAGTCGCCAATCATGCGTTCATCTTCTCGCCATCTGGAACTCTCCTGGGAATGTCGCCATCTGGAACTCGCCTTCAGGATGTCGCCATCTGGAACTCGCCTAACTTTGTCGAATGCTCGCGAGTTGCTACCTTTGGCCTCCATCTTGCCATCATGAGCCATGACGTCTTCTTGCTAGACTTTCCTCCTCTGACTACGATCCACGCTCACCGCACCAAAGTGTTGAAGCCAGGAAAATCCCGGCTCCAAAATTCGGATCAATGCAACCTGAGGTTACTGATCCTGCGGTCAAACTACACGGCTAGGACAGCTAAAACAGGAGAGAGAAAATAACCATAAGCACACCCCAAGTGCTCCAGTAGGGAGGTCCCACCACATACCCGGAAGTTTGGGAGAAACTTCCCCTCCGCAACCAAAAGCTGGGCGAGGTACTAGACGGGCATGGACTTGGCGAGTATCCAGCTTGGGGGGACCTCGACCACTTCCAAAAGTGCCATTTCTAGTACCCCTGGGGGGCTATTTATAGAGAAATCCTGGGGGGGGGGGGGGGGGGGGGGGGGGGGGGGCAGGCGAGTATACTGCCTCTGCTCGCGAGTTACAAGGGATACTCGCCCATACTCGCGAGATACTCGCCCAAGCTCGCCTCTTGCTCGCCCATGCTCGCCTCTTGCTCGCCCATGCTCGCCCCTGCTCGCCTATTGCTCGCTCCTGCTCGCCTCTTGCTCGCCCATGCTCGCCTCTTGCTCGCCCATGCTCGCCCATGCTCGCCTCTTGCTCGCCCATTGGTCGCCCATGCTCGCCCATGCTCGCCTCTGCTCGCCTCTTGCTCGCCCATGCTCGCCCATGCTCGCCTCTTCTCGCCCCTGCTCGCCTCTACTTTTCTAGGGAGGTCTGCGAATAGACGTATCCTTAGGCCTTTCTGATCTCGACGAATTACGGGTGGTACAGGCATATGCTGAGAAGATTGTCGAGAGATTCAGCATGAAGGAAGGGAAGAGCAGTTCTGTTCCACTGGAGGCTGGGCTGAAGCTTCGGAAGGAAGAAGGGAGGATTCTTCCTGATCCGAAGATCTTCCAGGCACTGATGGAGAGTCTTATCTACCTGACTATCACGAGGCCAGACATCGGTTTTGTCGTCGACTGAGTTAGTCGGTACATGCAGGAGCTGCGAAAGCCTCATCTGGAGGCAGCCAAAGGAATTATAAAGTATGTGAAGGGAACCCTTGAGATGGGGTTGTTTTATGATGAGAAGTCTGACTTCAAGCTGCATGGATACACGGATGCAGACTACGCAGGTGATGCTGATGATCGCAAGTCGATGTCATGATACGTGTTTCTGTGTGGAGCTGATGTCATCTCGTGGTGTAGCAAGAAGTAGGATTCTATCTCCCTTTCCACCACTGAGGCTGAGCACAAGGTGCCGTCCCTAGCAGCTCAGGAGTGCGTCTGGTTGAGGTGGCTGGTGGAAGACATGAACGAGAAGGTCAGCGAACCTACTGTGCTTTGCGGGGACAATGATAGTGCTCTGAAACTGGTAACCAACTCAGCGTGTCACGCAAGAACAAATCACATAAAGATTGAGCATCACTTCATCAGAGAGAAAGTGTTGGGTGGCTTGATTGCAGTGGAGCATGTGCGGAGCGAAGACAACCTTGCAGATATATTCACGATGCCCCTTTCTGCGGGGACGTTCAGAAGGCTTCGCTCGCTACTTGGAGTTGTTCTCGGAGCTCACTTCAAGGGGAGTGTTAGATTTTGAAGTGAGATAACGCCCAGCGTTAGAACTAACGACGGCGTTAGCTCGGCTTCTAGAAGGTCTCTCCTTTTCCTATAAATAGGAGGGCAAAAGAGGGTGATATTGATTTGGGCGAGATAGCAGAGAACTCGGAGCGAGTTCGGCGCGTGGCTTAGAGAAGGTCCCTTGGGAGAGAGTACTCGCGAGCTAACGTGGAGCGTTAAGTACTTAACGTCAGACGTTAAGTACGCTAGTGATGCTTGTGAGCAGCGAGTGTGAGTGCGGCCAGTGAGCTGTGAGTGCAAGCAGAGAGCTTGCAAGAAGCGATCTGAGAGCTAACGCCAGACGTTAGGAGTTAACGTCAGACGATAACGAGTGGCACTTGTGTGTGTGCTGTGGAAGAGGAGCGGACACCGTCCGCGATCAGTTATTTTACTTCTATTTTGGCTGTTGTAAATCAAGTTGTATGCAACTTGTTTTCAGTCTTGTTCAATTGTAACTTGTAACCTTTAAGCAACTCTATAGAAGTCGTGTGTTTCCTGTTCATTACTTGGTGTTCTTGTCTTGGTGCTCCATCGGTCCCGAAATTTTCACAAAAATAAGCAACAACATTGCTTAGAAGTTGATTTCCGAAGTCCCTTCTTAACTCAGTCCTTCTTATTCTGATTTTCTCTATAATAATCACTCTTATCACATCCTAAAATAACACGTGGTGTGAGACGTCCAATGACTTTATCTGATATCTTTATTGTGATGACAGCCAAAATTTTTGCTAACACATCTACACCACTCAATCAACTCCTATTTCGAACAAAAAAAATCATCGGTTTGAAAATGATTGCTTAAATCAACTTGAAATTGGTTTTTTTTCCTTCTTTGCATTTTTGGAATCTTCGAAATCACAGAAAAATATAGCAAGTAAATTTTAATTGCATTACAATGGTTTTTGAAAATAAAAATTTGTGAGCATGATCATACTGAATACAACTACGGAAGAATTTATTAATGCTTCGGAACACCTTTTCCCATAGTTAAACCCTAAAATTTGAAGAAGAAAAATTAAAAGAACACACGAAATAGGTAAAAAAAATTAAAAAAGGAAATAAAAGATTGTTACCAAAAACGTGTTAAATCTCGTTTGGCGAAGAAATTTCACGAAATGAGCAACAAAATCAGAGCAGCTGGAATCCACGACAAAATAGACAATCCACGGAATGAGCAATAGGATTGGCTGGAGAAGACAACCTGAGACACAAACCGCTGTCGCTGGATTCGTCGGAGTTAACAGGCCGCCGGAAAAGCGAGAGAGCGGCGCGTCATTCACGAAGGAGGAGCAGGCGTCGTTCGCGATAAAGCAGGGAGCGCGGAATGAGCAATAGGATTCGTCGGAGAAGACAACCTGAGACACTAGCTGTTGTCGCTAGATTCGCCGGAAAAGCAAGCGGAGAGTCATTCGCGAAGGAGGCAGTTTCGCGCGAGAGCAGGCATCCGGAGGGAGAGAGCTGTGTGCGTTGTAAAGTGCGGTTAGGAAGGAAAAAATCCTTAAATATCTTTAAAAAAATGCAGTGTTGTAAGTTCAACGCACCATGCCTTGGTGCGTTGATTAATAGTTTTTTTCTTACTCGGGCCCACCTCTCATGTTGAAATTTTGGAGCTTCCGCCTCAGTTCGCCGCCCTAGCATTTCTCCGCCTCTTTGCCGGAAATCTCTCCGCCTCTTCGCCGGAAATCTCGCTGCAAAACCCTCGCGATCACCAAATACGATGGATCTTCCTCACCATTTTCGTCGTCAGCTCACTGCTTGTTCAGTTTCCGGCGAGGTTTTGTTTCAGCTCACTGCTTGTTCAGTTTCCGGTGAGGTTTTGTTTCAGTTCACTGCTTGTTCAGTTTTCGGCTGAGGAAATGGACACTGTAAGCCATTTTTTGTTTCAGCTCACTGCTTGTTCAGTTTCCGGCTGAGAAAATCACTCCGCCTCATTCATCCTTTTTGTCCCGAAACGCTACTTTTTCCTCATTCTTCCGACCCCTTTAGCTCAGCTTCTTACAATTTATTTTTCAACTGCATTTAGTATGAAATTTCCAACTGTTTTCAAAATGAACTGCATTTTATTTCTTATTTGCAGTTCGATTTTAGTTAAGAATATACTAACCTTCATATCAATTTTCTCAAGTAAAAAAACAGCATTCACATGTTTTATTCCTTATTTTGCAGGTCTAACATTTGATGCGAATGTGTTTGATGCGCAACTGCAACTACTACTAAACAATGCGACTGCAAATAAACTCTGAAACAAAAAACAACTGCAACTACGACAAAAAAATTTGGCTGCAAAAAAACTCTGAACCGAAAACAACAGCTCACTTCGTCTTCTTTGTCGGCTTCAGTGGAGAAGCTGCCGACAACAAAACTTCAGAGGAAATGAAAATAGAAAAAAAAAAGGCTCGCGAGAAGATTTGAAGCTACCTACTATAAAGCGGCGAGATTTCCAGCGGAGCAGCGAGATTTCCAGCGGTGAGGCGGAGAGGCGGAGAAAAGCAAGGGCGCCGAACTGTTGCAGTGCAGGAGCTCCAAAATTTTAAAATGAAAGTGGGCCCAGCAACAAAATTTTTATTTATTCACGCAGCAAATCATGGTTGAACGGACAGCCTGTAAAAATTACTAATTCTTGTTCATAACAAAATCTGACGGCTAAAATCCAAAGAAAAAGTGTTTTGTGGTTTTACACAAGAAAATTTTCTAATAAAATATTGTGAGTGAGTCCAAATCTTCGCCATTAGTGACGTTACCGATGAATAATGAATTCAGGACTATTAGCTGTCATTTTAATATTATATAATAGCATCCCATAAAATTATATAATAGCATCGCCATTAGTGACGTTGCCTGGATCAATGTCTCGTGACCTTTTTTTAAGAAAAATAAAAATTGTAGTGTATAAATGAATTTACCGCACGATGCCTATATACGGTGACTGTACCTAAAATTTGTTCCCTTAATTATTATAAATCTCGATTCTCCGGCCTCCCAACCACAACAACTACAAGAGATGGGCTCCAATTCCAAGCAGGTTTCTGAAATCCCCATCGTCGATCTCACCGGTCTCCATCCATCCCTCCCCAGCGGCGAGCGGTGGGAAGCAGCAAAAGCGGCTGCGTCGGCGGCGCTGCGCTCTCACGGCTGCTTTGAAGCGATTTACCCCTCCCTCTCGGCGGAGCTACGGGAGGAAATGTTCGGCAGCGCAGTGCCGGAGCTCTTCTCTCTGCCGTTGGAGTCCAAGCTTCAATTGACCTCGGAAGTGCCCTACCAGGGCTATATCGGCCAGAAGCCCCACCACGCCTACGAGAGCCTGCCCATCAACGACGTAGACTCACCAATCGCCGTCCAGGATTTCACCCACCTCATGTGGCCGCAAGGGAATCCCACTTTCTAGTAAGTTGTTTGGTCCGTTGACTTCGCCATCAACATGCTACCGCAAATCCCCCGGCGATCGATTTGGTTTATCACACACTCAAAATTGAAGAGCGAGTACTAATTTCGTAGTGCTTGATTTTGCCTTCAGCAACGCAGCGGTGGCCTTCGCGAAGCCATTGCAGGAGCTGGCGGAGATGGTGCAGAAGATGATTCTCCAGAGCTTGGGGGTGGAGAAGCACTACGACACTTTTGTGAATTCAACTACCCACGGAATCCGGCTATCCCACTACGGAGTTCCGGTGAATCAAGAAACCAAGATCGCTTTGGGTTCTCATCTTGATGCAAATCTCCTAAGTATAGTTTGCCAGCACGAGATCGGAGGCTTGGAAGTTCAGACCGCCGGCGGGAGTTGGGTCAACGCCGAGCCATCCCCTAATTCCGTTCATGTTATCGCCGGCCTAGCGTTTCAGGTAAATTAATAAAATATGAGTATTAACCGCTTCTAAACGGCTCGGTTCAATTCGAGGTGAAACCAAACTGAATAACCTCAGTTTACATATAATTGTTAACAATCCACCCTAATTGTTTACAGAAACTGAAACCGAACATAACCAATCGATTTTGTTCGAAATTTGGGTCGGCCCGGTTCGGTCGGTTGATTTCACCTCTACTAAGTTCTATTATAATTTATGTTCAAAGTGGCTAGAATTATTAATCAAATATGTTCAGGCATGGAGCAACATGAGTGTGCGAGCTCCGACACACCGGGTCCGGATGTTAGGAAACGAGGAGAGGTTTTCTGCAATCTATTCAATTCGGCCGAGCGATAATTCCGTCGTCAAGAGCCCGAAGGAGCTGGGGGACGATGGACGCCGTCCTCTGCTCTATAAGCCCTTCAATTATACTGAATTGCGCAAGTTTCTTTGCTCCGAGCAAGGATTGGGGCAAGGTATAGAGAATGCATTCAACTCCTACTGTAGGTTAGAAAATTAAACAAGCTGCGGACTTTATATGTATTGTTGCCTTGGTGGTAATCATGATAAAATTTGGATGATATATAATTTATAATATGTGGTGAGTGCTGTTTTAAAATATTCTATTTTATTATGATTCCAATTTGTTGTTTTATTATGATTCCTAGAAAGTTTGGAGATTGTATGCTTTACGAGCATTTCTCTTTCTATAACATTTATTTGTATATGTGATATGTTGTGAGTGTCTGGTCATACCGATATATATATATATATATATATATATATATATATATATATATATATATATATATATATATATAAATATATATATATATACTAGCATCTTTGGCAGGGCCACCGCCGGTGGTGGCTCTGCCCACTCGCCGCCTGACAGTCGATGGTGGCTCTGCCCACTCGCCGCCTGACAATCCCTGGTGGGTTCGCCGGAGACCGGCGAACCCCCCGGTGGGCGCCGGTCAGGCCGCCGCCGGCGGCGTGGTGAAGCAGCGAAGTTCGGAAGTAGAATCGGGATTTTGGGGAGCTGGAGAATTCTGCTTTTTGGATAAATGGATATTAGCAGTACGGTTCTATTCAATCCAACGGCCATTTTTTTGTTCAAGCCTCATCCAACGGTCCAGATTTCTTCTTTGGTGTGCTTGCAAATATGACTATTGTATTATATAATAAAGATATATATACACACACACACGAGTGCCCGACACGGGGCTCCGCCCCTACGACCAAGCGCGACAGTACTCGGCCGGCAACAGTGGGCTTCTCCCGCCAGCGCGATGTTGTCGGGCGGCCTTCGGCCGCATCCAGGCGGGCTACGCCCGCCTCTGCACGGGCTTTGCCCATGCTCGATGCATCTGCGGGCTGTGCCCGCAACATATACACATGAGTACTCGAAATGACCGTAAAAAAATATACATCAATATTATCATATTTATTTTGTAAAAAAATGCGTATATACTTAAAAAGATTAATTTTTCCTTCTTTTTCTCTCTCTCTGCCGCACGTTCTCTCCCTCTCCTCTCTTTCTCTCTCTCCCACTTTCTCAGGAAGTTTTTTTTTTATTTTTTTTATTAAAGATGTTTCTGATAAAACATGAGAAATATCAAACGGTGGAAAATGAAAGCACGGTAAGAGCATGAAGAATGCTATATTCACTTATATAATAAACAAGTGCCCGACACGGGGCTCCGCCCCCACGTCCAAGCGCGACAGTACCCGGCCGGCGACGGCGGGCTTCGCCCGCCCCCAACGCGATGATGTCGGGCTTCACCTTTGCCCGCCTCCGCACATGCTACACCCATGCTCAATGCGTCTGCGGGCTGCCCCCACCTCAGCACGTGCTTCGCTCGTGCTCGATGCGTCTGCGGGCTGCGTCCGCAACATATACACATGAGTACTCGAAATGACCTTAAAAAAATATACATAATATTACAATATTTATTTTGTATAAAAATATATATATGCATAAAAAGATTATTTTTCCCCCTCTCTCTTCTCTCTTTCTCTCTCTCCCAATAGTTTATTTTTTTTTATTAAAGATGTTTCGGATAAAACATGTGAGATCTAACGGTGAAAAATGAAATCACGGTAAGAGCATGGAGAATGCTATATTCCCTTATATTCTCTTCAAATGGCGACATTCGGCGTGGGGGGGCCTACGGCCCGGGAGGGCGCATTCGGCGTGGGGGGTGATATTCGGCGTGAGGGGCGACGTTCGGCATGGGGGGAGACATTCAGCGTGGGTGCAACATTCGGAGTGGGGGGCGACATTCGGCATGGCAGCGGTCAACATTCAATGGGCATCAACATTCGCAGTCGACATCATTCGATGGTAGACATCATTCTGCGGGAGGCATCATTCTACGGGCGACATCATTCAAGCGGGGTGACATCATTCAACATGCGGCTAAATTCGGCGGGCTGCTAAATTCGGCTAGCGACATACGGAGGGCATTGATTTTCGGTGGGGCGGCGACATTGGTTGTGGGCGAAGGCATCGGTCATTGGCGGGGGATTTCGTTGTGGGCAGTGGCTTTCGTTGTGGGCGTGGGCATTCGTCGTGGGAGGGGGCATTCGTCGTGGGCGGGGCATTCGGTGGGGGCGGGGGCATTCGGCGGGGGCGGCGACATTGGTCGTGGGCATTTCTCGTGGGCGGGGGAATTTGAACACCGAACAATTGGAACCCAACAACCTCTTTTATAAGATTTACTAATTAAAAAAATTGCATTTGCCTCGCCATGACCTAAGTAAATCCCGCTTTTAAAATCTCATCAAGTGTTCAGAGCAGCACATTATCAAAATCATCTGAAAATAAACCTCAATTACAGAAATTAAGGCAATAGATGCTAGGAATCTGATTTCAGCAATAAATAGATGACATCATTCGTCATTCGGCGTGGGGGGTTAGACTTAAACATCAAAATATTCACGTCATTGCTACATTTATTACACAGTGTCAAGATTATGCCTTCCGTAATAATACTTTATTCTTAGTGTATTAAATTTGTATGGAGATTACTTAGCAATCTAAATCTAATGTTATATAAATATTATGTCTGGTAAAGATTGAGGCTCTATTAGGGACTTGATGGTGGGAGAAGCATTTTCAAACATTAAACACTTAAAAACTTCATTAATACTGTCCCATTATTTGATGTTGTATCACCAGCTCTTACAGAAAAGAGAATCATTGTCTCAAGTATGCCTTCAGTATTTTTGACGTTAAAGGTAGCATGCATTTAGATGTTCATAGCTCTATATTTTTCACAAACCAACCAAAAAATGATAATAAATAAATATATCATCTCTTATAATATTAGCTACTAAGTAGATGCAGTACTTCATAATCTGCATAATATATTGCAGGCAAAGGCCAGCAAAAATGAGATCCAATGAGCATGTCGATCTCTGCTTCACGAAGAAACCAATTGGCTAAAGGAATATAGGAAAATTCAATATATAAGGAAAAAAATACAAAACCTCTGGTTCTAGGTATCGGCCTACCATCAAGAAATTTAAATCCCAGATCAACACCAACAGGAACTGAGGTAAACTCACTGTAAAATCTAACAAAAATCAAAGAGCAATCAAATCACCTTGTTGGTATAGTAAAACCTCCGGGCACGGAAGGAAGATTCTCGGTCGGCGATGATTCTCGGTCGGCGACGATTCCTGGTCGGTGAATCCTTGGTATACGAAGGAAGATGAGGGAATGTAACTTTCGGCAGACGTAAATCGTGTCTCCTGCTAGAGGCGACCTTTAAAACCGTCGGCAATCGTGGAGTGGGAAAAGGGTCTGAAGGCTCCGCGCGAAAGGGCTCGTATTAGGAAATTAAAGGCTAGGATTTTAACTGATTTGAGCATTTTTTTTCTTTAGCGGTTTTGAAAAAAAATGCAATTTTTATTTTCAGGTAAGGGTAACCTCCGTTTGGAAAGTGAATCCCGATCGTAGAGAGATCATGTTTAGAAACACAATTTTATCTCAATCTCTAATCGTTGCCGCCCTCCCAAACAGACACTTAACGGGTAAATCAAGCTTTAGGATAAACTAAACAATTTAAGAAAAAAAGAAATGATGTGATACACTGATCTATGTACATTAAACTATTAGGACATATGCTTACAGATTTCTCCTGTAAGTGCGCTAAATTACAGTTGCACCAATCTATTATTTGAAATTACAAAAAACCCCTCTATAAATTTACACTTCATAACATACATTAAACTATAGGGATATTTCTGTGTATGCAAGCTATGAAATGTACCTTTACAGAGAACTTTTTTGTAATTTCAAAAGATAGAGGGGTGCAACCTAAAATTATGCTAACTTATAGGAGAAGTTTGAGTAATTAATAGTTTATAAGAACAAATAAACATGACACAACTTTTTTCTTGAGCAATAACCTATAAAAGCATCACACTATAAAATGTCTCATGTTTTATGTTGAATATTTCATGTATGTCCGCACACGTGTCGAGATCGACTCGTTAGTGACCCGTGTATTGTGTGTCATCTTAGGGCAAGACTCTACGCTTGAGGTGTTATATAAGGTCATTCCAAACTTGATAGACCTATGTAGAATACTGAGCTAGAGCCAACCATAACATTCTCAAAGTAGCGTCGTTTAGGGTTCTCCGCTCCCTGCTCTTCCTGGTTTCTCTTCGCTCTTGCAGCCGCCGGAAAGAAAAGATCGGTCGAAGGAGGTGTAGGGACTCGGCGCTACCAACTCTCCCAAAAGCTCGGACTGTTTGGGGAAGGCGCTACCGCTCCTTTGTAGAGCTGGCTACCCTAGGCAGGATCCACGGGGCGACCAGTTAGTCCCAGGGGACACGCCCTTCTGTTCGACTAGTGTGGGCCATAGCGCCTCATGTCGTACCTCCCAACACCGGGGGCATTGTTGAACAGTTGAACCCCAACAGGAGGATCGTCGGTCTGTCGTTTCCTAGCGTCCATCGAAGGGATAAGCCGCTCAAGTTCTCTGTCGAACCTGTTCCCAGATCGCATTAGAGGAAGGCCGCTTCTCTTCCTTTCAAGCCGATCGTTGAGAATCAGATCAGATCGAGGAAAAGGGCTCTGTAGCCGTTCGTTCCAATCGCCGATCAGAAGGAGGAGTATTCTTGTTGAAGCTGATCATTCATAGTTTTTGCTCGCAGGGAGAGACCGTGCTTTTCGGTATTTGGGTCTCGTCTGTCGTCGATTTTCAAGGGAGGGGTCATCTTCTCAGATGGGCACCAGTGTCGATCTTCTGGTACTCGACAACCTCCGCCGTTTGTCATGTTCTGTGTTGTTTGTGCCTTTTTTTGCCAAGGGAAGGATCGCCGAAAAGGATCTCGTAGAGAAGTCGCATAGAAGGATCGAAGGGTCTTCTAGTCGATATCGTCGGCATTCCTCGTTTGCCAGGGGTCTTCTCATCGACTTTCTCTCGTCGATAAGGGAGTCTTCTAGTCGATATCGTCGACATTCCTTGTTGACAAGGGGTCTTCTCGTTGACTTTCACTCACCGATAAGGGAGTCTTCTAGTCGATATCGGCATTCCTCGTTGACAATGTGTCTTCTCGTCGACTTTCTCTCGCCGATAAGGGAGTCTTCTAGTCGATATTTTCGATCGTCTCGCCGATAAGGAGGGGTTTATCATTGATTTTAGGGGCTTCTCGTCGACATTCTCTCACTGATAAGAGGGTTTTCTCGTCGATCGAAGGGTCTTCTCGTCGATATTCTTCTCGTTGACAAGAAATTTTTTTTCTTGTCGACATCTCTATCAGATTTGGAGATCTCTTCGTCTTCGTGCTGCTTGAAGGAGAAATTGCTGGATTGTATCTGAAGTGGAGTGGATCGACTATACTCGGATCAGATGATATTTTCTTGGTTTACCTTTTTTCTATTTAAAGCATGTCGAAGCGAAGCACGTACGATATAGTGAAGTTGCAGACGTGAATGAGTTTTAGTTGTGCAAAGACGAGGTTTTTACAAGAATTATCTTCTGAATTCCCTGAATCCTCGCCTTGCAATGACCTATAGTGGGTTCAAAACCGCAAAAGAAATTTGGGACCGCTTGGACACGCATTTCCAGAAGCAAGAGGGATTGTCGAAAACTCTTCTCGCCGATAAATTTTTCAATTTTAAATTGAATGCAAATTCGGCAATTACCTCACAATTGATAGAACTTGAGAACATGCGGAGAAAGCTGGATGACAAAAATTCTGATATGTCAGATAATCTTTTTGTCGGTCTAGTCCTTAGCAAGCTACATCCTGAATGGACCACCTTCATGATTGAAATGCACAGATAGAAGGAGCAGATTGGGCTTGATGAACTCATATATTGAGGATCAAAATGCTGCCAAGAAATGTGTGGAACAAGTTAGTCAATCTACTCAGATTGCTAACTTAGTTTCACGTCCTGGCAAACCTCATAGGAAGCCACTGACACCTAAAGGTAAATCCTCTTCACAGTTCCAGGACAAAAGGCCTTCTTTCAAAAAGAAGGGCAAGTGTCATAACTGTGGGAAGTGGGGTCACTGGGCCGCATACTGCAGGGGTCCAAAGAATCCAAAGGAGGATGCGCCACAAAACAAGGCAAGCATGTGGGTAGACAATTCTAGACCGCAATCTTTTGTTGATATGATTGGGAGTGGTCACCGCATCGCGTCTTCTGAGTGGTAGTTGGACATCAGAGCTACTTGTCATGTTATGAATGACAAAGATCTTCTCAGTAAGGTTACTGAGGACCTTACTGAGGTCACATGCTAGGACAGCAGAGCTGGTACTCTGTTCAGATAAAATTCTAACTCTGAAATATGTTAGAGTAGTTCTTAATCTAAATAAAAAAATTGATTTCAATAAGTTTGTTAGATAAGACTGGAATGACTTTCACAACCTTCAACGGTAGAATAACCTCAACAGTTAATTCACACTACTTTGGTTCTACATATTTGATTAATGGAATGTATAGACTTAGCTTAAACAATGATAGCATTAACCAAACGAGTTCAAGCTTAATTGATCATAAGTATTTACACAATAGAATTCGACATGTGAACTATACAAAAATGTGAGATCTAGCTAAGAGTCGTAACATCTCTTTAGATCTATATATTCGATTTGATAAGTGTGAGGTGTGTACACAAACTAAGATCACTGGAAAATCGTTCAAATCGGTTTCTAGAAGCACACAACTTCTTAAATTGATACATTTCGACCTCTATGACTTTAGGAGTCATGTCATTAGAGGTAGAATGAAGTATCTAATTACATTCATATACGATTATTCCAGATATTGTTATGTGTATCTATTGAAATCGAAAGATGAAGTATTCGAGACCTTTAAGATCTTCAAATCTCGTGTTGAAAATTAATTAAACTTAAAAATTAAGAGATTTAGAAGTGATCGTGGAGGAGAATACACTGCAACTGGGTTCAAATAATTTTGTATCTCTGATGGCATAATACTTGAAATCACTACTCCTTACTCACCCAGTCGAACGGTATTGCCGAACAAAAGAATAGAACTTTAATAGAAATGTTGAACTATATGTTACTTACAATTGGTTTACTTACCTCATATTGGGGAGACGTAGTCTTAACTGCAAATCACATTCTGAACAGATTGTCTCATTATAAGCTCATTTTTACACCTTATGAGTTGTGGCATAATCATCCTTGTAGATATGATACTCTAAAGACTTAGAGTTGTATCACTAATATTAGGATACAAGATCTTAAGAGACCTAAAATGAGACTTAAAACAACGACCTGCATCTATCTAAGTAGTACAGAAGATAGTGCAACAGATAAGTTTCTAGATCTATCCACTAATTTAGTGATGGAGTCTAGAGATGTTTTCTTATAAAAAATTGTCAAAGATCAAGGCTTTAACTTATTTGGGTCTACTGATATGATTTTAGAATCTACTGTAGAACCTGAAGCTGACCCCTCTAGCATTGCTTCCCAACACTTAGAGGTTGAACCTATTCCAATTAAAGCATCTACAAGAGAAAAGATCCCTAAAGATTTTGGTGAGAGTTTTATTACCTATCACTTAGAGGATGATTCATTCTCCTATCAGGAAACAATGAGATCTATGGATTTTCTGATGTGGGCAGAAGTCATAGATGATAAAATGGACTCGTTGTTATAGAACAACATTTGACATCTAGTTGACCTACCTAAGGGAGCTAAAATCTTTAGTTGTAAGTGAGTGATAAAGAAGAAATTACATACCGATGGCTCTATAGCCAGATATAAAACACGCGTATTAGCTAAATGTTATAAACAAAAGGGGGAATGGACTATTTTGATGTTTATTCACATGTGTATCACCTATCGACTATTATGATTCTTCTTGCTTTAGCATCTATCAAGAACTTCATAGTTCATCAAATGAATGTAAAGACAGCTTTCTTAAATGGAGAGCTTAATGAAGAAATATATATGGCACAACCTGATCTTATGTCAATATGAACTTAAAAAATAAAGTGTGCAAACTTGATAAATCAATCAATGGTCTTAAGCAAGCGTCTAAGATGTGACACCTGAAATTTGACCAAGTGGTAAAGAGCTATGGATTTCAGTCCAGCCTTTCAGATAAATATCTTTATCACCGTCCTGTGCAAATAAAACTGTCATCATATGTCTTTATATGGATGACATGTTAATTCTAGGTTCAGATCTTTCTGATGTGAGGAATATGAACCCCACTCTTGCAAAAGAATTTGACATGAAGGCCTTTGGTTCAGTTGATACTCTTCTAGGTATGAAAGTTAGAGTTGATAAGGATAGAGTTACTCTTAGTCAGACTCATTACATTGAGCAACTTCTTTCTACCTTAGGAAATAAAGATAGTGGGCATGTTGAGACACATTTTGATCACAATATCAAGTTGAGTCTAAATAAAGGGACCAACGTTGATAAAGTAAATTACTTAAGGATAATTGTAAGTCTCATGTATGTCACTAGTTGTACAAGACCAGACATTACCTTTTTTGTTGACATGTTGAGTAGCTTTACCAGTAATTTAGGAAAAGAGCATTGAGATGTCTTAGATATGCTGATGAAATACCTAAAAGGTACAAAAGATCATGTTCTATGCTTTACTGGACACCCTCCTACTCTGGATGAATTTTCTGATGCCGCATGGTGTTCAGAAATCAGTAATAGTAAGTATACCAATGGATATATATTCACTTTAGATGGAGCAGCTATAACCTGGAAATCTACAAGACAGACTTGTATAGCTTTGTCGTTTATGGAAGCTGAATTATTTGTCTTAGCTTCGGCTGGTGAAGAGACAAGCTGGATCAGAAATCTGATTATAGATATTCATTTATCTAGACTTCAGATAAATTCTTTGAGTTTGTGCTGCAATAATCAAGCAGCAGTTCAGGTCATTAAGAATACTCTCTATAACACTAAGAGGAGACATGTACGACTGAGACATGCTTTGTTGAAATATCTGAAATAAGAAGTTATCACTTTGATTGATGTAAGCAATGCCCAAAGATTGTTTGATCAAAACAGTGGGGGGGGGGGGATGAGACTTTAGACGGTCTAGATAATAGACCAGTCTACGTCTAATGTTTTGATATTTTCAGAATTTCCTTTGTTAGTCAGTAAAGCATGTTATGTTTCTCTGATGTTCTTAGTTGCTGATAATGAGTATGGTGAGTTATTTCATTCCAAATTTGACGTTTATAACTTCACATGGATTCTTCTTTCTTACCTTGGAAGAAATTGTTATTCCAAATTTGATAACATAATCTAATTGTGTTTGATTCTTCCTATGTTCAACAGTATCATTCCAAACTTGATTATATTCGTTCAACTATGGAAGGACAGTGATCGTGACATTCCAATTTGGAACACAGATATAACTGTGATGTTTAGAAGTCCATAAGATCATCTCTTTTGATACAGATAATTGATTCTGTTTTAAAACATATAATACTCTGAGTATTTGTCATCATAGCTTAATAATGAAGTACCAAGTGCTTACCGTCGAACTAGATACATGTAATTTTTAAATGTCTGAATTCATCTAAAATAAAATTCACTGTTTGAAAGTTACAGGAGATGATGATGGAGGAGCACTTATTGGTTTGGATCCTGATGAGGATGATCTACAGTGCATCTGAGGATAATGACAGTTTTGAGTGTTATTTTTGTTCTACTTTATGTTGATACCTCTGCTTAGAATTCTTGATCACACCGAAGAAGGAATTGAGTGTGAAATAATAAATTGTTTATCTTCATTGGACATTAAAAAATCTTAACAATTACAGTGGATAATGCTTCTGCCAACGATGTAGTTGCAAGACATATGGAGAAAAAGCAAAGATTAGAAAAGTACAAAATTAGGACATGAATTTATGCTCAAATTTTACATCCCATTTTAACTCACATTATACTTTTTGTGTCTATGTAAATCGCACGCTAAAAACTGCACCAAAATCACACCGAACTGCAAAAATTCGCACCGAACCGAAACCACACAAGCATAATTTCGGTGCAGTGCTATTTGCTCGGGCCAAAACTGGGCCCTTACGGTACGGTTGCTATTTGAGCAAAATCACACTAAACCGCACCGCACACACCCTACCTTTGGAGTGTAATTTTTTGGTACAAGTAGCGTGCACAGAGCTGTGCACGCTATGTAACAGTTACAGCCGTAATTTACAAATAAAATGTAAATTACGGCTGTAACCTGAAATTATGCTATAACAGTAATGTATGTTCTGCAGTATGTAACAGTTACAGCTGTAATTTATATTACTGTTACAGCATAATTTCAGGTTACAGCCGTAATTTACATTTTACTTGTAAATTACGGCTGTAACTGTTACATAGCGTGCACAGCTCTGTGCACGCTACCTGTACCTAAAATTTTTTCCTACCTTTGAGATTGAAAGAAGAACTTAGCCTTTATATTTTTTTTTTTTTTTAAATTAAATGCATTTTCATTTGATATGTGAACGTCACAAACGAAGGAATGAGGGGGTAATAAAATTGAGAAATTTTGGTATAAAAAAGATTGCTTTTTTCGTAAGTGTTTTGATATCATAATTAAATCAAATTATTTTTTTTGCTTTTTTCGTAAGTGTTTTGATATCATAATTAAATCAAATTATTTTTTTCAACCGCATGGGCTTGGCACGATGGTAATCTCACTACTCACAGTTCTCCCGAGCACAGTACGCTGATTATCGCTTGATTTCCTAATCCGCTCGGGGGTTGTGAGCGACGAAAGTGTCGTCGCCTGAAGCCCTGTGAATTAGAGGGCAGACTAGCATGTGCAGATGTACTGTTTACCGTCACGGCAGCACCAATACTCGTATGAATAAAGTGTTGCCGTTTGTCAGCACCAATACTCGTAAGATTAAAGAAAATGACCTAAAATTAAAGCTTTTTGCAGTGCGATCAGCACAAACTGTAGTGCGATTAACAGCGCCCTAAATTTTTTATCCCACCGGCCTCGTGACACCGGCCTCATGAGTGGTGATAAGCATTTTATACGAATTCATTACATTTTATTATTTATTTAGGAACTTATCATTCATGCTATTAGCTGCCACTCTAATATTTTATAATAGCATCTCATCAAATTATATTTACATATCAAGAGGTTATTAGCACATCATCTACAAAATAAATAAAATTAAAAATTTCATTTTTTTAAACCCCTTGCAAAATATTAACAGCCTCCAAAATATATATGTAATTGTACAATTTGATGAAAAACAAAAAATCAAACACCGACCTTAATTTTTGTTAGACTATTTGTTACTCAGCTACTGTCGGACGCGCCTGGAGCCAGTCCATCGGAGCGACGTTGAGAAGCGAGTTGGAAATACCCGCAACACCCGTATGAGGAATGGCCGGACGGACGAGCCTGGAGACAGCTCACGGGTAGGATTAGAGCTGGGCGAGAGGTGCTACTATACAACCAAAATATTAAGTTTAATGCGATTTTTTGTCTTCTTGTTTTTTTTCCGGGTGATAATAGACAACGAATGGTGTAATTGTCATTTTGCTCAGTTTTCAATGGAGCAAAACGATAAATAAATAAATAGTATATATCCTGTTCTTTGCCCTCCCCGGGACCCTAACCACAACAACTACAAGGGTCCGTTCGGATCGCGGGTTTTGGTTTTAAAGAATTGGAATTCAGTAAAATCAAAAACCAGTAGGTTTTGGTTTTGCTGAATTCCAAAAAAGCTGTTCGGCTGCAGGAAGGTTTTAAGCTGTAGGAATTGGAATTGGGCAATTTTGCTGTTCGGATGCAGGATAGAATTCATTCACAGGAATTGCATAAAATTAGAATTTTTGTTTAAAATTTTACCAACAGTAGGGCAAACAAAATTTTAAAAACAAAAATAAACATAAAAACAACACCAACTAAACATTCATTAATCACAAATTGTTCTAGTAAACTGCATGAAATAAAACCACGAATCCAAAAGCAGATAAAATGTGACACTAAAATGGAGAAAAAAAATACATTTTTATTAGTTTTTCTCACAACTCCGCTGAATCCATCCAAAATGGAGAAAAAATACATTTTTTCAGCATAGCTATCCAATGGCAGTTACACACGCATACATATATATATAAACTCATCCACACATACATATATACAAACTCATCCAAAACACACAAACACATACACACATACACATATACACACCTCCACAAATACATACTCATCCAAACAAACATACACATATACATATACACACCAAACAAATACACACATACACATATACACACCAAACAAACACATATACACACACACACATGCACACATGCACACATACACACACTCATCCAAAAAAATGCACACACACACACACATGCACACATGCACACATGCACACACTCATCCAAAAAAATACACACACGCACACATCCAAAAAAAACACACACACACATAATCATCAAAACAAACATAAACTCATCTAAAAAAACAAACACACACTCATCCAAAAACACACACACACACATGCACACATACACACTCATCCAAAAAAATACACACACACATCCAAAAATATACACACACACACACACATACTCATCCAAACAAACATACACATCCAAAACACACACACATGCACACATACACACACTCATCCAAAATACACACACACACACACACACACACACAAATACACACACAAATACACACATACACACTCATCCAATCACACAAACACACAAACACACAAACACACAAACAAACACACACACACACACATCCATACATACACAAACACACATCCAAAACACACACACATACACACTCATCCAAAAACACACAAACACACACCTCCACAAATACATACTCCTCCACAAAACACACATCCACACATGCACACACTCATGTAAATGTACATACACACAAAAAACACATCCACACATGCACCTGGAGTTGGTGTACACGTCATAGGAGTTTACAAATAGCGGAAAAAGGAAGAGGAAGACGGGAGAGGAGTTTACCTACTACAACGGTCGCCGGAGAAGAAGGAGGCGCGGGGAGCGGCGAGATAGCGAGCGGCGTCGAGCGGAACTTCCGTCTGCGGAAGAGGCAGCGAGCGAGATCAAAAAAAGCGGCCAAAAATGTACCCTAGGGCATCAATGTGTAGCGGCGGAAACAAGGAAGAGGACGACGGAAGAGGAAATTACCTATAGCGGTCGCCGGTCGCCGGAGAAGGAGGCGCGGGGAGCGGCGTCGAGCGAGGCGTCGAGCGGAAGAGGAAATCAAAAACTGCGGCAAAAATATAGGGATTGGGCAAGAATTGGGGGTAGGCTAAAATGAAAACCGTGGGTTTTCAGCAATTCCAAAACCTACCAGAAAACCGGCGAACCGGACGCCAGTTTTGGTTTACTTAAACCAAAACCAAAAACTAAAAGCCAAATCCTACAAACCGAACGGACCCCAAGTGATGGGCTCCAATTCCAAGCAGGTTTCCGAAATCCCCATCGTCGATCTCACCGGTGTGCAGCCATCCCTCGCCAGCGGCAAGCGGTGGGAAGCAGCAAAAGCGGCGGTGGCGGCGGCGCTGCACTCTCACGACTGGTTTGAAGCGATTTACCCCTCCTTCTCGGCGGAGCTTCGGGAGGAAATGTTGGGCAGCGCAGTGCCGGAGCTCTTATCTCTGCCGTTGGAGTCCAAGCTTCGATTGACCTCCGAAGAGCCCTACCAGGGCTACATCGGTCGGGGGCCCCACCCCGCCTACGAGAGTCTGCGCATCAACGCCGTGGACTAGCCGATCGCCGTCCAGGATTTCACCCACCTCATGTGGCCGCAAGGGAACCCCACTTTCTAGTAAGTTGTTTGGTCCAAATCCCACACTCAAAATTAAATAGTGCATGCTAATTTCGTAGTGTTGGATTCTTCTGCCTTCAGCAACGCAGCGGTGGCCTTCGCGAAGCCATTGCAGGAGCTGGCGGAGATGGTGCAGAAGATGATTCTCCAGAGCTTGGGGGTAGAGAAGCACTACGACACTTTCGTGAATTCCAGTGCCCACGTAATCCGGCTATCCCGCTACGGAGTTCCGCTGAATCAAGAAACTAAGATCGCCTTGCGCTCTCATAATGACACTACTTTCCTAAGTATAGTTTGCCAGCACGAGATCGGCGGCTTGGAATTTCAGACCCCCGACGGGAGTTGGGTCAACGCCGAACCATCCCCTAATTCCGTTCATGTTTTGGCCGGCCTAGCGTTTCAGGTAAATTAATAAAATATGCATCTAAACGGTTCAGTTCAGTTCGAATAACCTCAGTTTACATATAATGTTAACAATCCACCTTAAATGTATGCCGATCCAGCCATACTTATTCGTGCTAGGGTCGGTTCAGTTTTATCAGTTTGGTTCAAAATTTGGGTCGGCCCGGTTTTGATTTTTTATGCACACCTCTGCTGAGTTCTATTATAATTTATAACTATTAATTACTCAAACCTCCTTCAAAGAGTTGTCATAATTACAAGTTGCACCCCCTCTATCTTATTTAAGTTCAAAGTGGATAGAATAATTAATCAAATATGTTCAGGAATGGAGCAACATGAGTGTGCGAGCTCCGTTCCACCGGGTCCGGATGTTAGGAAACGAGGAGAGGTTTTCTGCAATCTATGCAACTCGGCAGAGCCTTAATTCCGTTGTCAAGAGCCCGGAGGAGCTGGGAGAAGATGGGCGCCGTCCTCAGCTATATAAGCCCTTCAATTTTACTGAATTGCTTAAAAGTCTCTTTACACCGAGCAAGGATTGGCGGAAGGTATAGCGAATGCATTCAACTCTTACTGTAGGCTAGAAAATTAAACAAGCTGCGAACTTTACATGTATTGGTGCCTTGGTGGTAATCATGGTAAAATTTGGATGATATATTTATAATTTGTGGTGAATGTTGTTTGAAAATATTCTACTTTATTATGATTACAATTTGTTATTAGCTTTTCATTCGAGTTTTTTTTCGAAACAGCTATATAAAATTTGGAGATTGTTTGCTTTACGAGCATCTTGTCCTTTTCTCTATAGCATTTGTTTGTATATGTGATATGTTGTGAGTGTGTATATATATATATAAACGCATGACTAAAGTCCTTCGCCTACATTTATCAAATTCATTAAAAATATCAATCTAAATAACACAATAATGAAAAGGAAAAAAAAAACATCTAAGCATCCAAATGCTTTTCAATAGCTTTACTCAACCAAAAACAAAGTCACATGGGGTATGTTCCAATGAAACTTCAATTAGGCTCCTTTAGTTTGAGAATTTTTTCTTTAGCGGTTTATTTTTTTTATTTTAGGATTTCAATCCCCAAATTTTCATGTCTTTAAGCTTTTAGTCCATAACAACACTTTTCGTCCATATCAACACTTTTCGTCCATAACAACACTTTTCGTCCAATTCTAACAAAAATTTACTTACTCCTCTAATCGACGATCTGTTTCGCCTCTTCATCTTTAGTTTCAAATAATATCTCCATCACCATTATTTGTTTCGCCGATATGTTCTATCACCATTATTAGTGTTCTTTCTTATGAGCAACCAATTCAATTTTATTTTTTTTCAAAAAAATACATTTTGTTGAAGGCCTTTGAGCACCGATTGAGGTGTGCAGCCTCATGCAAAATGCAGAGTAAGGTTTGCCTATATTTCACCCTTGTGGCGGGATCCTTCCCCAGACCCTCGCTGCGCGAAGATGCTTTATGCACCGACTGCCCTTTTTAAAAAAAAAGCATTTTGTTATAAAATAGCTGTGCACCATTTTCATAATGTTAATTGTACCTTCATTAACAATCCTCCTTAGCTCCCTTCAAGAGAGATTTATCTTAGTACATTGACAAAGCTTAGAACTCTTTCACAAGTGCAAGAACCCTAAGGGCCTGTTCGTTTGCACGGAATTGGAGACTTGAAATTGAAATTCGACGACGAATTCCAATTTTGTCGTTCGTTTGCGCGCTTGACGTTGGAATTGAAATGTTAATGAATTCCGTGGAATTCATTTTGAACTAAACACAATTCTTTCCAATCTATATAAGAATTGGATAATTTCAGTCGAGATTTTTTTTCGTCTGAGCGCACGATTTTCGCCCGGGCACATGTTTTTCGCGTGTGAGTGCGTTTTTCGCCGAGGCGTGAATTTTTCTTCTGGGCGCGTATTTTTCGCCCATGCGTGCGTTTTTTGACCGGGCGCGCGTTTTTATAATCCGACGCGTGTTTATTGTCCGGGCGCGCGTTTGTCGTCGGGCACAATTTTTTCGCTAGAGCGAGATTTTTTCGCCCGACAGCGAAAATTTTGCCGAGGGGCAATTTTTACGCACGGGCGCGAGTTTTTCGTCAGGGTCTGGGAGCGATTTTTTCACACGGGCGCCCGACAGCGAAAAATCGTGCCTGGGAGCAATTTTTACGCACGGGCGCGATTTTTTCACCCGGGCGGGATTTTTTCACCCTGGTGCGATTTTTTCCCCCGAGAGCGTTTTTTTCGCCCGAACGCGATTTTTTCGCCCGGGCGCGAATTTTTCTCCCAGGGGAGAGTTTTTCACCCCGATGCAATTTTTTCGCTCAAGCGCGATTTTTCGTCAGGGAGCGATTTTTTTGCCCGCGCGCAATTTTTTCGCCCGGGCGCAATTTTTTCGCCCGGGCAAATATTTTTTTGTCCGGGAGCGATTTTTTTGCCCGGGCGAGATTTTTTCGCCCGGCAAGTTTTTTTTGCTCGGGGGCAATTTTTTCGGGCGCGATTTTTTCACCGGAGAGCGATTTTTTGTCGGGACGCGCTTTTATTGCTTGTGCGAGCTTTTTTCGGCCGGGCGGGTGGAAAATCGCACCCGGGAAAAAAATTGCGCCCGGGCAAAAAAAACGTGCCCGGGACACAAAATCGCGCCCTGGCGAAAAAATGAGCCCGTGCAAAAAATGCGCGTCGGGCGAAAAAATCGCGGTTGGGCGAAAAAATTGCGCCCGGGCTGAAAAAATCGCGCCCGGGCGAAAAAAATCGTTCTCAGTCGAAAAAATCGCCCTCGGGCAAAAAAATTGTCGCCATGACATACACTTGTTTATGATATATGTGATAAATATTAGTTTCTTCGTAATATTTTTCAATTTTTAAATTAAATTTTATTTTACAAACGATGAAACGAAGAAAAGTATTGATTAATTCCACAATATTCAACATTATTGTTTATTAGGCGAACGTTGGAATTGGAATTACTCACCAATATTTAATTACACAATATTCATCAATATTCAATTCCAATATCGAATTCCAATTCCGTCCAAACGAACAGGCCCTAACTGAAAGAATAACTTTTCGGTCGGGTCCTGATCTGAAAAGTTCGTCTGGACCAATCACGAACCTCCTCGCTCCATTTGTTTGAGTGTTTTTACTCCATTTTCAGTGTTAGAAAAATGTCACCACTCAACAATACAGCTTGGTAAACATCTCATTCCCACCACCACCGCTCAAAAGCGTCTTTTTAGGACTAATATGAGACCGCAGCCCACTCCCTCCATCTCCCACCACTCTCATTCTCACCCTCCAAACTTAAGATAATACCAGTTTCACCACCTATTTTTTCCATTAGCTATTATTTTGATGATTTGCTCGTTCATAATAAAAACATATTAGCTAATTAATCAGAAAATTCCCGAGCAAGAAAAGGTTTGACTACGTCGAATTACCTCTTATTTGGCAAACTCAGGCACGGAGCTCATCTCCGTATGTTCATCATCTCATGACTGAGGGATTATTAAGTAGAAGTTGTTTGGTAACCTCAGGGATCCAAAGTTTTCTCATTCATTTTTGGAATTGCTGGCTGCTGTTGAGTGATGCAATGTATGTTTCCACCCCCAAGACAAATTTCCCTTGCACCTTGGATCATCACCACCTGGGTAAAAAAAACATTCAGCAGTCAGTAAGTATGTTATGGTTTCTTCCCACACAGCAACTCTAAAGTTAAAATTTGGTGAAGTTGGGGTGTCTGCATCTATAGGTTTTTCGTATACATCATTTTCGTTTAAGAAAACACTTGTAGGATAAATCGGTAGCACCGTCGCGAGTTGGTTTTAGGAACACTGAGGCTTTGTTTGAGGCGCCAGCGGACGGGCATGCATGCCGGCCTCCAAAACAGCTAGGCCGTGCTTTCTTTGTTCCCGAGGAATCGTGATAGGCCAAAAGATTATTAATTCGGCATCATTTTCAACCACCCTTCTCCACCGCTGGTCGAAGTTTGCTATTCTAGGTTCAGATGCCCGTCCGAACAGCCCCACCGAACGGGTCTTTCTGCCTTATCGCCATTCATTTTAATATTCACACAACTTTTATCTATATTATTTCCAATTTTTGTATTTCCTTCCCAATCCTTCGGCATTAACTCCATACATTATCTTATCTGCGCATATTCTTCCTTTGGTCGTAAATGTCCATACTGAATATAGATTTAGGGCCTCTCCACCTCCAATAAATTAGTTTTAGGTTAGATGCTGGAATTCTAACACTACTTTCTTAAGGTTCAATCCTCAAAAAAATATAACATTGTTGATCTAATTGATGTTTTATTACAATTATATATTAAGAAAAATGTTTCTAATATGTTTGGGCTTTAGTTTAGGCAATTGGCATCCCCGAAATAAAATTGGCAAGTCATAAAAAACCGGGATGATGAACAACGATGACGTGAAACCGGGTTTAGTGGCTAACCTTATGATCTGGAAACACAGACGAGAGCACATGGAAAGTTTCTTTATCCCATTTTTCATCGCCAAATGCCGGAGCGATTATTCCTCCGTTTGCAAAGTAGAAGTTCACATAAGAAGCAGCAAGTCTCGTACCTGCTGGCCTTGGTTTTGCATTTTCCTCCTATGAACATATCAGGAAAAATTAAGCAAAAAGTTATGGTGAAGACTGATACCCAATGAATCACATAGTAAGTTTGAACAGATTCAAGAGAGTTACAGAAATAAGTGTCCATTAAACAGGAAAACGTGAAGCCAGCACCAAAGATGAGAGGAAAATCAGATGGAAAAAAGTTCAAACAGTAATTTAACAAAAAGAGATTTGAACAGTGGGAAATTCCATTTTCTTAACCCTCCTAACCTGCAAGAAAAATATTACAAAGAAGGAGATGAAAAAAAAAACAGGGGAAAATGTTTAAGAGAGAGGTGAGACTGAAATGGCCAAGTTCTAGAGCTGTTTAATTCTCAAGGTTAGTCATCTCATATCTGTCATTGACTCCACAGGCTACCTTGGGATTTTTTTTCCCTCACTTCAGAGGTTGTACTTCCAAATTTATGAGGTCTTATGGTTAGTCTAGGCGACAAGATGTTTGCAAGTAGATTGTTATTTTCCAAAGACGACTGGTGGGATCGTGATCAACGTTAGTGTCAGGTAGTGTGATTGGGTTGTCGCAGGGCTATAGGTTGCTTGTCACGGTCAAGGTTCACATCTTCAAGAAAACACCTTTATTTCATGGACAAAAGGAAGAGATTGTTATCCGTCAAGGGGCCGTTTCATGGATCGTGGCATAAACTTGCAATGAGATGATTTGGGGATGTTCCAATTGTTGAGGTACCTCCATGGTCAACAAATCATAACCTAGATGACCCAGGTGAATGCTTTTGGAGCCGAGAAGTCTTGATTATGGCTATTCTTCTTCGTCCCTTAGCACCGAGTAGCTTTATCGAGTATGATTTTATGTTGAGTGGTTCTTTGACAGCAATGATATCGACTGTTGTCCCATGCGTGGGAGGTGGTCACTTGTATAACAACTCTACGCCTTTGACTTATAGAAAGCTATACGGCGGCCATAGTGGAAACTTCCTTGCTCGATAACTTGAAATGAATTCGGGTCGACTTGGGGCCTTCAATGCCTGCCAGGACCTAACTCGCATATTAGACAAATTGGCATCTTTTTCTCAGTGATTAGGTCGGGTCTCCATCAGGCTCCCTTTCTGGGTGACTAAGATGAATTAAAAACTAAGTGGACTTAATCAGCCTAAACCTAGAGGATTTGGGTGCACATGTTATCCTGGCTCTTTTTCGTCTATCCAAGGAGACGAAAGGGTGAAGTCGGCAATTTTTCATTAGCCTAGGGCCTCTTGAAAGTCAAGTTATAACTATTTTTTAATGTCGAGTTATCTCTGTTTTGGTGGTTAGTTGATGTATACCGATTTTTAAAACTCAATTTGATGACGTTAGATCAACTCGAATCTTTTTTGCGCTATAATTTTCAGCGCAGATCGTATGATTTGGTAAATAATTTCTGGGAGTCAAATTCTCATGCGATGACAGAGTGAAACCTAACAAGGATCAATACTTCCACAGACAAAATTACATAAAATAATTTATGATAAAATAACGACAATCAAGGATAATGTCGGAGCTCTGGGCAACTCATACATACTTTAAGTTAATGCATAAAAATAATTTAATGAAGCAATGAGATGAAGGCATATTATAAACCAAGCAGCGGCTGCAAAGAGAGATCCATGGCAAGTGGAAAACATTCATTGAGAACTCCTCTTGGTTAATTGGTCCAGATCGTCGGAAGGTGTGCCGAGGTCGACGATGGCGTGTGAGAGGGATGCAAAAAGCGTCGGCGGGTGAAGAACCGTCTTCGAGAAAGGCTCATCGAGAGAAGCTAGGGGAGTTGAACCGGAGGAATCATCGTCGATGGGGGGCTGATCGTCGGGGGCTCATTGTTGTGGACGATAATCGATGAGTGTAGCAAGGGACTGTAGTGATGCTTCCGTTTTGCTTGAAAACGAATGGGAAGGCCGACACTTTTTTTGTGGGGTGTGGGTGTGTTGGGAGTTGCAGACAATCCTTTCGCATAGTCTATGGGTAGTGTTATCTAATATTTATTATTATCCTGCGTTATACTATCGAGACGCTTTAAAAAGCCCTGTATTTGGATTATCTTTGATTTTTTGATAGTGGACTGGTGTGGCCCCCGTGGTTTTTTCCTCACGTTGAGGTTTTCCACCTATATCTGGCTTCCCTCTTCTTCTTTCCTGTTTTCTTTTTACGCCTCCCTGCTTGCTATTTGTTGTGATTCATTGCTCCCAGGATCCGTAGACCAGTGGTGGTCACAATCTGAACAGGTGCTCGTCTTCAAGCATATCAACTGGTATCAGAGACTAGGGTTTCAGTGGGAGCTATGGGTTCTGAAAAAGGCAAACAGAGGATCGACAAGTTCGATGGATCAGACTTCGCGTATTGGAAAATGCAGATCGGGGACTATCTGTATCAAAAGGATCTTTACCGACCGTTGTTCGGCAAAAAAAAAGGGAAGAAGACTGAAGAATGCAAGGAGGATTGGGAAGTTCTGGACAGGAAGGCGTTAGGAGTTACTCGTCTATCCCTTTCAAAGTCAGTCATCCACAACATCTTGAAAGAGAAAACGACGGAGGATCTTATGGAAGCACTAAAGAAGATGTACGAGCCTTTGCTGTGAATAAGGTACATCTTATGAAAAAGCTTTTCATTTATGTCACATCTCAGTGAGTTTAATATGATTGTTGATCAATTTACATCGGTTGATATCAAGTTTGATGATGAGGTTCAAGCCTTGTTAATTCTGTCTCAGTTGCCAGAGAGCTGGCAGGGTACTGTTACTGTAGTTAGTAATTCGGCAGGGAAATAAAAGTTGAAACTGAGTGAGGTTGTCAGCTTGATTTTGACTGAGGAGGTCAGAAGGAGTTCGATCTACGGTTCAGGTAGTTCTGGTTCAGCTCTGAATGTTGAGCAAAGGGGCGGGAGCCAGACCAAGGGTGGTCAAAATCTGAACAGGAACAAGTCGAAATCCAAGGGTAAGAGAAATAAGGTCAAATCTTAGGTTCGACCTATTAAAGGTGGATGTTGGAATTGTGGTCAGACGGGCCATATGTCACAAACTTGCAAAGCACCGAAGAAGAACAATAGCGGGCAAGAAGCTCGCGTTGTGCACGATGCACTTATTGTTGCTATGAACAACGACGTCGAATCATGGGTGATTGATTCGGGTGCCTCATTCCATGCCACTGCTAACAGGGAGGTTCTGCAGAACTATGTAGCAGGGGACTTTGGGAAGGTATACTTGGGGGACGACGAGCCTTGCAGTATAGTGGGAAGAGGGGATGTTCAGATTGCAACGCGGGGGTCCAGATGGTGTCTGAAAGATGTCAGGCACGTTTCGAAGTTGAAGAGGAATCTTGTTTCGGTTGGACAACTTGCAGCCGCAGGTTATACTTCAACATTCACAGGAGATACGTGGAAAGTCTCCAGCGGTACTATGGTGACGGCTAAAGGCAAGAAAGTTGGTACACTTTACTTGTCTTCACATAGTAGCGACACACTTGCAGTTGTAGACAACAAGGAGAGTTCAAATCTGTGGCACAGAACGCCGGGGCATATGAGTGAGAAGGGAATGAAGGTTATGCAGTAGAATGGGAAGCTACCGGGCTTAGAGTCAATGGATATTGGCGTGTGTGAGGACTACATTTTCAGAAAACAGAAACGAGTTAGCTTTCAAAAAGGCGGCAGGCCTCCCAGGCTTAGAAGCTAGAGCTTGTCCATACAGATGTGTGGAGTCCAGCTACAGTGTCTTCTCTTGGCGGTTCTTATTACTATGTTACCTTTGTAGACGATCACTCGAGGAAGGTATGGGTATACTTCATGAAGCATAAGTCAGAGGTCTTTGAAATCTTCAAGAAGTGAAAGGCCATGGTTGAGAATGAAACAGATTTGAAGTTGAAAAGGTTGAGGTCAGACAACGGCGGAGAACATGAGTTGGGGGAGTTCAAGAGAGTAGGGCGCTCTATTCGAGATTCGTTTAGAGAGGACACCTCCAGGGACTCCGTAACACAATGACATTGCAGAGAGGATGAACAGGACCTTGATTGAGCGTGCTAGGAGCATGCGGATACACGCCCAAGTTGTTTTGCGCAGATGCAGTTAGCACGGCAGCATATTTGATCAACCTTGGGCCATCAGTTCCGTTGAACTTGGCATACCTGAGGAGGTTTGGAGTAGTAAAGAGATAAATATCTCTCACTTACGTGTTTTCAGTTGTGTTTCTTATGTGCATATTAGTGACAAACGCAGAGATAAACTTGATGATAAGTCACAGAAGTGCACCTTTATTGGATACGGTAGAGATGAGTTTGGTTATCGGTTTTGGGTTGACAAAAACCAGAAGATAATTAGAAGCAGAGATGTTGTGTACTTGTGTTTGATGAAAAGGTGATGTACAAAGACAGGGACAGCAAACAAAGCAGCGGGAGTACCACTTCTGGTAGAGATACGCCCGAGTACTTTGGGTTTGAGGACCTTCCAGGTGACAGTGGGGTTGAACAGAGATCCAGTCAGGAGGAGGAGAGAGTTTTAGATGAGGCAGTTTCAGAGGGGACAGTCTCAAATGAGATAGCTCCAGAAGCAGGGACTAGTTCAGCAGTCAGAGAGTTAAGGAGGTCAACCAGAGTACACAAGCCGAATCCAAAATATATTTCTTCCCTAGATTACTTGCTTTTGACGGACAATGGAGAACTAGAGTGCTATGATGAAGCAATGCAGGTTTCCGAGTCAGCTAAGTGGAAGACTGCGATGCAGGAAGAGATGGACTCTTTTCATTCCAACGGCACTTGGCAGTTAACTCAGCTTCCCGCAGGAAAGAAAACCTTGTAGAACAAATGGGTTTTTCGACTTAAGCAGGAGAGTGATGGCAAGAAGAGGTACAAAGCAAGATTGGTTGTAAAAGGCAACAGGAGGGGATTGATTATACAGAGATATTTTCGTCGGTTGTAAAGATGGCCACTATAAGAGTGGTGTTGAGTTTGGTTGCTGCTGAAAATCTCTACCTTGAGCAGTTAGATGTTAAACTGCTTTTCTTCACGGGGACTTGGACGAAGAAATCTATATGAAGCAGCATGTTGGCTTCATTGTGAAAGACAAGGAAGAGATGGTATGCAAACTCAAGAAGAGTCTGTATGGTTTGAAACAGGCTCTCAGACAATGGTACAGAAAGTTTGATGGTTTCATGCAGCGTAGTAGCTACACAAGGTGCAACGGAGATCGTTGTTACTTCAAGAGGTTTGAGTCTAGCTACATCATTTTATTGCTCTACATAGATGATATACTTGTAAAAGGTTCCTGTGTTAGGGAGAACAACGGGTGAAGCAACAGTTGGCAACGGAATTTGCTATGAAAGATCTAGGTGCAGCTACCAGATACTTGGGATGCGGATCAGCATAAATATGACTCAGGGGACCTTACGGTTGAGTCAGGCCGAGTATATTGAACGTGTTCTGGAAAGGTTCAATATGCAGAGTGCTAAGGCACTTGGCACACCCTTGGGAAGTCACTTCAAACTTTCTCAGGGACATTCACCCAAAACAGATGCAGAAAGAGAATACATGGCCAAGGTTCTGTATACCGCGGTCGTGGGTAGTCTGATGTATGCAATGGTGAACACGAGAGCAGACATTGCCCATGCAGTGGGAGTTGTGCGCAAATTTGCTAGCAATCCAGGAAAACAACATTGGGAAGCAGTAAAGTGGATCATGCGATATTTGAGAGGTACCACAATTTGCCACTTTATTTTGGGAGAGATAAATTGACAGTGAAGGGATATGTGGATGCAGACTTTGCCGGTGATGAGGATACGCGGCGAAGTACCACAGGTTATATCTATAATATGGGTTCAACAGCGATGAGTTGGGCCTCACATATGCAGAAATTAGTGACATTATCCACGACAGAAGCAGAGTATGTAGCTGTGACTGAGGCTGCAAAGGAGATGATTTGGTTGAAGGGTTTCTTGAAGGAACTGAATTTGAAGCAAGAGAACTGTGTTCTTTTCGGTAACAGCCAGAGTGTTATACACCTTGCCAAAAATTCAGTGTTCCATGTCAGGACGAAGCACATTGATTTGAGGTACCATTTCATCCGTTCGCTTCTGGAGGATGGGGGTCTGTTGCTAGAGAAGATTTTTGTAACACCTCAAACTAGTTTTACCACAAATCAGCAGTCCGGCCGGGCCCCGAGATAAGAAGCAAACTAAGTAGCGGTAATAAAAATAGTGCATAGCAGGCATAAATGAAAAAGTGCTAAAAGAGTACTCACAGCGAAAAAGTAAGAGAAGCTAAGGGTAAAAGTGTACCTCAAATTTTTGATTCACAGAGCCACTAAAAATTGAAAGAGGTCAATATGCTTGAAAAACAGTAATCTTAAACATAGTCTGATACAAGAAACATTAGAAAATCCTGCTGCGTGTCCAATATCACGGAACAGTACTAAAAGACCAAGCTACAGAATGGAAACAAACTAAAAGAGGAGCGAACTGCAAGCATGCTCATCCTAAGCGCAACACCCCACCTGCGACTCTAGTAATAATAAGCCCAAAAATGGGTCAGCCCAACTGGAGAGTAAGAAAGATCATTCTTCTTAGTGACACTAAAAATAATTTATAAAGAACATGATTTCTTGCCTTTTTTCTGGAAAAGTGTAGTTTTTTTGCTACAAAAGATAATTATTTATATAGTGCTATACTACGCATGCTTTTCTATACAAATGCTAAACATAAATGTCTGTTCTAGTTTTTTAAACACCTTACGCATAATTATTCAAGCTCCAAAAGGAAAGGTTAACTATATTACCATTTCTAAATTTTGACGTATGTTGAGTTCTATTTGTCTAGTGATTATCCTTCTTAATATCTTATGCTGAGAATCTGTTTATGCGCATTCTAACGATACGAGTCTCAACTAACGAACGCAGAGGTTCTAGTGTCTCACGGACTTAAACTCGCATCTTTTGAATTTCTAATGGAGAAAACGTCTCCCTGCATTTGATGCTCATAGGGTCTACTACGCCCAATGAGTAAGATAGTGCGTCTCTATCTATCACGATGAAGAGAGTCTCAATCATGCCTCCTAATTATTTTAAATAACCGTCGGTTTTCTTATTTATTCAATTTAATGACGCAGGTCCTATTTTACGCTAAAGAACCACCCCGTATACATTTTTTGGAGCTTAATATATAAGTGTACATCTAAATGAATACGTGGTTAAATGTACTATACAAATTCGTATATTTCATACGGGTTTAATCTTATTTCTTAACAATTTAACTTGTGCATAATACTATGCGATATATCTAGCTAAAAAGAATAGAATTTCTTATCGTAGCATTGCGGCGTTCGTACACATGACGAGGTGGCATGATTTCTCTGCTCGGTGAAAACTTCACAACTTAACTCCTTCTAGCACGTACAAAAACTCGACAATGAAGCTGAGTCAGAAAGAGCGAGCCTCTAATTCTCGATCCTTCCTCCCCCACTGGGGTTTCTCCAAACCTAAAAGGAATCAACCCGCTGAATTTAGATCTTCAATTCTCTTGTGCTAGGGTTTAAAGTCCATGACATACACAAGTAAGAACAGAGGAAGGGAGTAATTACCCTTTTTTCAAGAATCGACTTAACGAGTCCCACCGCTGAGGGAAAACCCGGATCTCACAAGGGAGTTCCTGAAAATTCTGGAGGAGGAAAACGAAACCCTTATTAGACAAAGAAAACGGCCAAGGAAGGAAGGAAAAGCCACGAAAAGGAAAGACGATCCACTGGACTGAGTGGAAATGTTTCACTTGACTTAAACAGTGGCTGCACGGGGCTAACGGGGCAGAAAAGTTGAAGGGAGGGGACGACGGTTACCTGCGCAGACTCAGATGTCGACCTCTACCTGGGAGGGTCCAACTGGCTGAACAGGGCACAATCTTTTGCTGTAAAAACCACCACCAGCCGGCTGCTGGAAGGGCCCTTGATCAGAGTCGAAGAAGCCCTTGCTGGGAGGAGTAGAAGGAAGTCTCCAAACCAGCGCTTAACGAGGATCACTGCTTGTGGGGGAGAGGCTGGCGGGTCTTCACGGGAGGAAGGAGATGGCGCTCGACTGCTGGGAGAGAGAGCGCCTGCGAGAGAAACGGCGAGGAGCGATTTCGACGATCTGATTAGGGGAAAGCGCTCACGCCTCACTTTTATCAGTTCGAAAGGCGCGTGAGCCCTAAACGCCGCTTAATAAAGGAACGACGTGGCTTGCGGTTTTTCCTATAAGGAACAGTAACTGATGAGGGGAACACATGGCTGGATTCCTTAGGAGAGAAAATTCAAACCCTTGAATCGCATTCCCAACTAGCCAAACCTCAAAAACTGCTAAGTCTATGTGCTACACTCTCGCATAAATATTAAACCGCGTCGAAAATAAAATTCCAAAAGCTTCCGCTAAGAAAATTTATTGATGTGCATCCATTGATCGTAATAAAGTCGTACCTCGGCCCGACGTTGGCTTAGGTCAGTCTTGCTCGAGATCGGGCCTTGCGATAAAATTTAGTTTTGCGTATTAAATTATGGATGTTACCAATCTCCCCTCCTAATAAAATTTTCGACCTCGAAAATTACAACCATACCTGAGTCAAAATAAAAGGCATAATCTGCATTGCTCCGGAGTTCACCTTCTCTTTCCCATGAGTACTCTGGTCGGCCACAGTTCATCCAAAGGACCTTTACAAAACGGATCTCTCTATTTCTGAGCTTCTGAATTATTGAGTTCATTATTCTGACTGGCTTAATATTGATACTAAGATTTGATTCGATTGGTGCTTCCTTAGTACTAACTATCTGACTGGAATCTCTGACTGCTCTCCTCAGATAGGAGACGTGAAACACATCATGTAAGCCACCCATTTCCTCGGGCAAGGCTAATTTGTAATCAACCTCACAAATGCGCTCTAATATCTCGAAAGGACCAACGAACCTTGGACTTAATTTCTTTATCCGTTTAATTCGAGAGACACCCTTGACTGGTCTAACCTTCAGATAAACAAAATCTCCCACGCTAAAAACCACGGACCTGTACCTCTGATCATAGTACTTGGCCTGACGATCCTGAGTCACCTTCAGGCGCTCCTGGATGAGTTTGATTCGAGCTGTGGTCTTGTCAACCCATGATTCATTGTTGGAAGACCTCTCTTCACTTTCAGCCCAACACAACGGCGTACGACAACATCTGTCATAGACAGCCTCAAAAGGCGTCATCCCAATGCTTGACTGAAAGTTATTATTACAGGAGAACTCTACTAAGGTGACATACTTCTCCCACTTACCTCCAAAGTCCAGAATGCACATGCGGAGCATATCTTCCATGGTTCTATTCGTGCGCTCGGTCTGCCCATCTGTCTGATGGTGGAAAGCTGTACTGAAGAGTAGCTTAGTGCCCAAACGCTCCTGAACGTACTTCCACTCCTTGGAGGTAAACCTGTCATCTCTGTCTGAGATTATAGTTTTAGGAACACTATGAAGTCGGATTATCTCATCTACATACAATTGAGCCAATCTCGGACTCTGATCCGTTTTCCTATTAGGAATGAAATTGGCAACCTTGGAGAGACGATCAACTATCACCCATAAAGAATCATTCCCACTCTGCGATCGGGGAAGGTCGTGAACAAAATCCATAGATATGTCCTCGAAATTCCATTCTGGAATAGGTAGTGGCTCCAGCTTGCCCCCCCCCCCCCCCCCCCCCCCCACCGGCCTCTGACACTCGGCCTTAACTAACTTGCAAGTTTCACATCTTCACACATACTCTGCCACATCACTCTTCAATCCTGGCCACCAAACTAACTTCTTAAGATCCGCATACATCTTTGTGCTACCAGGATGTATCGAATATCTGAAATTATAAGCTTCAAACAGTATATCCTCTCGTAGGTGACTAACATTTGGAATGGACACTCTACTATCGAGCAGAAGTAAACCCTCCTGAATGTTGAACTTCTCCTTCTGACCAGCCTGGGTCAAATCTCAAACCTCTACCATCTTTGGATCTAGGGGCAAAGCTGTTCTGATCCTATCTTTAATATCACACGTGATTTCCATCCACCTTAAACTCGCAGAACCAAAGCTGGAGCGTGGGATGATACTGATCTCCAATATTTCCAAAGCTCGCACAAGCTCCTCCTGCTGAGTAATGAGGGCATAACTCGAACCAATTCTACTAAGCGCATCAACTACCACGTTGGCTTTCCCCGTGTGGTACTGGATACCAATATCATAATCTGAAAGGAATTATACCCACCGATGCTGCCTCATATTAAGCTATTGCTGATCAAATATATACCTAAGACTTTTATAATCCGTAAAGATTTCACAACGAACTCCGTAGAGGTAGTGTCTCCAAATCTTCAAAGAGTGGATGACGACTGCAAGCTCCAAATCGTGTACAGGATAATTTTTCTCGTGAATCTTTAACTGTCTGGAGGCGAAAGTTATGACCTTACCATGTAGCAGGAGTACACAACCCAAACCTTGACCTGAGGCATCGCTATAAATCTGAAATCCATCTGAACCTGAAGGTAAGCTCAAAATCGTGGCGGTCATCAATCTAGATTTCAACTCCTCAAAAGCAAGCTCACACTCAGCTGTCCACGTGAAGGCTCTCCCCTTCCTGGTAAGTGTAGTCATCGGTAAAGCTATTTTTGAGAAGTATTTAATGAATCTCCTGCAGTACCCTGCCAAACCGAGAAAACTGTGAACTTCAGTAACTGTCTTCGGTCTTAGCCAATCCTTTATTGCTTCTATCCTTTTCGAATCCACAGCGAGACCCTTCTGACTGATAACATGTCTCAAGAATGCAACCTCTGAAAGCCAGAACTCGCATTTGGAAAATTTTGCATACAACCGATTATTCCTGAGAGTGTTCAACACTGTTCGGAGGTGCCCGACGTGATCTTCTTGACTCTTTGAGTACACTAAAATGTCGTCTATGAAGACGATAACGAATCGGTCTAGTAATTCTCGAAACACCCTATTCATCAGATCCATAAAGGCGGACGGGGCATTAGTTAGCACGAACGGCATGACCACGAACTCATAATGTCCGTACCTAGTATTGAACGTCGTCTTCTGAATGTCCACATCTCGAATTCTCAACTGGTGGTAACCCGATCTCAAATCTAACTTGGAGAACGTGCAAGATCCCTCAAGCTGATCAAACAAATCGTCTATTCTGGGGATAAGATACTTATTCTTAATTGTCAGCTTGTTCAACTTACGGTAGTCTATGCACAATCTCAGGTTATCATCTTTCTTCTTAACAAACAGCACGGGGGCACTCCAAGGTGAAGTGTTGGGGCGAATGAAACCCCAAGTCGATCAATTCCTGCAATTAGATCTTCAACTCGGCAAGTTCTCTGGGAGCCATTCGGTAAGGACTCTTGGCCACTGGCGCAGCTCCAGGTACAAAATCTATCTGGAAGTCAATCTCTCTGGTAGGAGGGACACCAGGTAACTCCTCTGGAAAGACATCAGTAAATTCCTTAACAACATGCACTCCTAGCAGATCAACCTTGGCTTCAGCATTCATCAGTACTAGGAAGGTCACACAACCCTTATTGATGCATCTAACAGCCTTGATTGAGGAGATTATTAACTTGGAGACTCCCTTCATTCCCTGGAAGGTAAAGGCAACCTGGTCGGGTCCTTCGACCTGTATCACCTTATTCCTGCAGTCAATTTTTGCATTCATAGCTGAGAGTCAGTCCATACCCACTATCAGATCAAATCCTGCTATAGGGAGGAGTGAAGCTTTTATTGAAATTTCAGTTTCTCCAAACCGCACTGGAACTCTACACTTATTTCTGGTCTGCATAAGGGATCCATTCGGCATCATGACCTCTAATGTTGTTGACCCTGGGAGGACTCCTAAATCCAGCATATGCACAAGAGATTCTGTTATGAACGAGTGTGAGGCACCCGTGTCAAAGAGAATCTTGGAGGGGATGTTTTGTATCATAAGTATCCCTACATGCATCAAGCAATAAGGGTATAATATTTTAGTGTCACTAAGAAGGGAAGTGTTCAATCATCTAGGACATACACATACCTGTCACCACATCCTCCTGCTCCTTAGCCTCCTGCTGGCCTAGTCCATAAGCTCTGGGTTGCACCGAACCTCGTCCTGAAATTGGTTTCACCTCGGATCCGACATGTGCCTTTCCCTTGTCGGTTCTGCTAGGGCCACCGACCTCAAACTTCGACTGAACCACGGGCGTTCCCTGGCAGTAGTGGGCTATATGCCCCGGTTGCTGGCACTTATAACAAACTCATGCAGCAGCTAAACACTCACCCAACTGGTGGTGGTAGCATTTAGGACAGAGGGGGTAATCCTTGACCTTGGACCCGGTCTGACCACCTCTCTTATCACCAGTTCTCTGCTTCTTGTTCCAGTTCTTCCCTTGGCTATTCCTGTTCTGCTGCTGTTGCGGTGCATCCAGAGGCCGCTTCGAACGAAAATTATTACGCTTTTGCACCTTCTGCTGATCAGCTTCCTCGCTGTGTCCACCAAATTCCTGTAATCGGCATTGACCATCGTAATCAGTGGCTGCCTCAGAGAGTCACGCAGTCCGTCCACGAACCGGCTACACTTCTTGTTCTCATCCCCTTGCATATTGTCCGCATAACGAGATAAGTGAGTCAGTTCCCGCTCATAGACTATTATAGTCCTATCCCCCTGAATGAGCCGGAGGTACTTCTCCTGGAGACTGCGGCGCTCAGATGGGGGCACAAGCCAGCTAGCTAGCGCCGTCGAGAAATTGTTCCACGTGAACATATTTGCTGTACGACCTAACATAAACGAAAACTCATATTACCATTACGCTAAAAGGGCAATGTTTTCTAGGAAAAGAGCAATTAGAACAACGTTACTTACCAGCGGGATCGTCTGCCAGATGCCTAGCCCACCACAGATTTGCCTCACCTTTCAGGAGGAAGGCGGCTAAAGGGACTTCTTGTTCTCTGGGTATTGCATCACTTCGAACAGGTCGCGGGTCTTTATCAGCCAATCATCACTCTCCATCGGTGTTTCTTCTCCATTGAAATTGGAGGGCTGGAGGTCCCAGAAATTTCTCAGATAGCGTTCCATTCCTAAGTCCCCGACAGCTGGTACAGGGACTGCTGCTGGATCAGCTGGTGGTAGTCCGTTTCTGAATTCCAACAGAGCTAAGGCCACTGCCCTGGCAATAACAGTTGCTAGGTCGGTAGGTTCTGGTACTGCCGGACTGCTGATTTGTGGTAAAACTGGTTTGGGGTGTTACAATTGGTATCAGAGATAGGTTTAGGATTCCACGACCCATAAAGTTCACAGAGCCTTAGGATTTCAACTGAATCATTCCCTTGACGTTAGAGTCATCAAATTTCATCAAACTCAGCAATGCGTTGTATGGAAATATCTTTCTAGTAGATCTTTCTTTGTGTCTCGTACATCAATAACTTTTTTCCTTCCATCGTATAGGCACCGCGTACCAGCAAGGCGGGCGAGCCTTCGCGTCAGAATACCACTCCTGAGATAGTCATGGATGACGGTGGTGCACCAGCAGCAGCACCAGCAGTACCAGCAGTATCAACCTACCGACCTAGCAGCTGTTATTGCCAAGGCAGTGGCCTTAGCTCTGTTGGAATTCAGAAACGGACTACCACCAGCAGATCCAGCAGCAGTCCCTGTATTAGCTGCCGGGGACTTTGGAATGGAACGCTATCTGAGAAATTTTTGGGACCTCCAGCCCTACAATTTCAATGGAGAAGAAACACCGATGGAGACTGATGATTGGCTGATAAAGACCCGCGACATGCTCGAAGTGATGCAGTGCCCAGAGAACAAAAAGGTCCCTTTAGCCGCCTTCCTCCTGAAAGGTGAGGCAAATTTGTGGTGGACTAGGCATCTGGCGGACGATCCCGCTGGTAAGTAACGTTGTACTAATTGCTCTTTTCCTAGAAGACATTGCCCTTTTAGCGTAATGGTAATATGAGTTTTCATTTATGTTAGGTCGTACAACAGATATGTTCACGTGGAGCAATTTCTCGACGGCGCTAGCTAGCTGGTTTGTGCCCCCATCCGAGCGCCGCAGTCTCCAGGAGAGGTACCTCCAGCTCATTCAGGGGGGCAGGACTGTAATAGCCTATGAGCGGGAGCTGACTCACTTATCTCGTTATGCGGGCAATATGCAAGGGGATGAGAACGAGAAGTGTAGTCGACTCGTGGACGAACTGCGTGACTCTCTGAGGCAGCCACTGATGACGATGGTCAATGTCGATTACAGGAGCTTGGTGGACACAGCGAGGAAGCTGGAAGTTGATCAGCAGAAGGTGCGTAATAATTTCCGTTCGAAGCGGCCTCAGGATGCACCGCAACAGCAGCAGAACAGGAATAGTCAAGGGAAGAACTGGAACAAGAAGCAAAGAACTGGTGATAAGAGAGGTGGTCAGACCGGGTCCAAGGTCAAGGATTACCCCCCTCAGTCCTAAATGTTACGGCCACCATCTGGGTGAGTGTTTAGCTGCTGCAGGAGTTTGTTACAAGTGTCAGCAACCGGGGCATATGCCCGCTACTTCCAGGGAACGCCCGTGGATCAGTCGAAGTTTGAGGTCGGTGGCCCTAGCAGAACCGACAAGGGAAAGGCACATGTCGGATCCGAGGTGAAACCAACTTCAGGACGAGGTTCGGTGCAACCCAGAGCTTATGGACTAGGCCAGCATGAGGCTACGGAGCAGAAGGATGTGGTGACAGGTATGTGTATGTCCTAGATGATTGAGCACTTCCCTTCTTAGTGACACTAAAATATTATACCTTTATTGCTTCAGGCATGTATGGATACTTATGATACAAAACGTCCCCTCCAAAATACTCTCTTGACACGGGTGCCTCACACTTGTACATAGCAGAATCTCTTGTGCATAGGCTGGATTTAGGAGTCCTCCCAGGGTCAACAACATTAGAGGTCATGATGCCGAATGGATCCCTTATGCAAACCAGAAATAAGTGTAGAATTCCAATGCGGTTTGGAGAAACTGAAATTTCAATAAAAGCTTCACTCCTCCCTATAGCAGAATTTGATCTGATAGTGGGTATGGACTGGCTCTCAGCTATGAATGCAAAAATTGACTGCAGGAATAAGGTGATACAGTTCGAAGGACCCGTCCAGGTTGTTTTTAACTTCCAGGGCATGAAAGGAGTCTCCAAGTTAATAATCTCCTCAATTAAGGCTGTTAGATGCATCAATAAGGGTTGTGTGACCTTCCTAGTACTGATGAATGCTGCTATGAGTGTCTGTTGTTAAGGAATTTACTGATGTCTTTCCAGAGGAGTTACCTGGTTCCCCTCCTACCAAAGAGATTGACTTCCAGATAGATCTTGTACCTAGAGCTGCGTCAGTGGCCAAGAGTTCTTACCGAATGGCTCTCAGAGAACTTGCCGAGTTGAAAATCCAATTGCAGGAATTGATCGACTTGGGTTTCAGTCGCCCCAGCACTTCACCTTGGAGTGCCCCCGTGTTGTTTGTTAAGAAGAAAGATGGTAGTCTGAGATTGTGCATAGACTACCGTGAGTTGAACAAGCTGACAATTAAGAATAAGTATCATATCCCCAGAATAGACGATTTGTTTGATCAGCTTGAGGGATCTTGCACGTTTCTCCAAGTTAGATTTGAGATCGGGATACCACCAGTTGAGAATTCGAGATGTGGACATTCAGAAGACGGCGTTCAGCACTAGGTACGGACATTATGAGTTCGTGGTCATGCCGTTCGGGCTAACTAATTCCCCGTCCGCCTTTATGGATCTGATGAATAGGGTGTTTCGAGAATTACTAGACCGAATTCGTTATCGTCTTCATAGACGACATTTTAGTGTACTCAAAGAGTCAAGAAGATCACGTCGGGCACCTCCGGACAGAGTTGAACACTCTCAGGAAGAATCAGCTATACGCAAAATTTTCCAAGTGCGAGTTCTGGCTTTCAGAGGCTGCATTCTTGGGACATGTTATCAGTCAGAAGGTCTCGCTGTGGATCCGAAAAAGATAGAAGCAATAAAGGATTGGCCAAGGCCGAAGGCAGTTACTGAAGTTCGCAGTTTTCTCGGTTTAGCAGGGTACTACAGGAGATTCATTAAGGACTTCTCAAAAATAGCTTTACCGATGACTACACTTACCAGGAAGGGGAAAGCCATCACGTAGACAGTCGAGTGGAGCTTGCTTTTGAGGAGTTGAAATCTAGATTGATGACCGCCTCGATTTTTGAGTTTACCTTCAGGTTCAGATGGATTTCAGATTTATAGCGATGCCTCAGGTCAAGGATTGAGATGTGTACTCATGCAGCATGGTAAGGTCATAGCTTTGGCCTCCAGACAGTTAAAGATTCACCGAGAAAAATTATCCTGTATACGATTTGGAGCTTGTAGTCGTCATCTACGCTTTCAAGATTTGGAGACACTACCTCTACGGAGTTCGTTGTGAAATCTTTACGGATCATAAAAGTCTTAGGTATATATTTGATCAGCAAGAGCTTAATATGAGGCAGCGTCGGTGGGTAGAATTCCTTTCAAAATTATGATATTGGTATCCAGTACCACCCGGGGAAAGCTAACGTGGTAGCTGATGCGCTTAGTAGAAGAGGTTCGAGTTATGCCCTCATTACTCAGCAGGAGGAGCTTGTGCGAGCTCTGGAAAGAATGAAGATCAGTATCATCCCACGCTCCAGCTTTGGTTCTGCGAGTTTAAGCTGGATGGAAATCACGTGTGGATATTAAAGATAGGATCAGAACAGTTTTGCCCCTAGATCCAAAGATGGTAGAGATTTGGGATTTGACCCAGGCTGGTCAGAAGGAGAAGTTCAGCATCATGAGGGTTTACTTCTGCTCGATAGTAGAGTGTGCATTCCAGATGTTAGCCACCTACGAGAGGACATACTGTCTGAAGTTCATAATTCCAGATATTCGATATATCCTGGTAGCACAAAGATATATGCGGAGCTAAGAAGTTAGTTTGGTGGCCAGGATTGAAGAGTGATGTGGCAGAGTATGTGTGAAGATGTAAAACTTGCAAGTTAGTTAAAGCCGAGTGTCAGAGGCCGGGGGGGGGGGGCAAGCTGGAGCCACAACCTATTCCAGAATTGAATTTCGAGGACATATCTATGGATTTTGTTCACGGCCTTCCCCGATCGCAGAGTGGGAATGATTCTTAATAGGTGATAGTTGATCGTCTCTCCAAGGTTGCTCATTTCATTCCAAAATAGGAAAACGGATCAGGGACTGAGATTGGCTCAATTGTATGTACATGAGATAGTCCAACTTTCATGGTGTTCCAAAAACTATAATCTCAGACAGAGATGGCAGGTTTACCTCCAAGGAATGGAAGTACGTTCAGGAGCGTTTGGGCACTAAGCTACTTTTCAGTATAGCTTTCCACCCTCAGACAGATGGGAAGACCGAGCGCACGAATAGAACCATGGAAGATATGCTCCGCATGTGCATTCTGGACT